>NMUG010013579.1:0-10077 GCA_002855965.1 Monotropa hypopitys
CCCTTATTCATGTTTATAGGCCTTAGGATTGGAGTATGTTTATCCCATAATGGTGTGAGAGGCTTAGGAATGTAAGGTTTTACGAATTTTAGAGTTAGGATCGAGTCTTGGATGATTTGGAGAAGATGGGTTCGAGAAATCGCCCATGGAACTGTTCCAGATTTCTTCCGTACTGGTACGGGGTTCCAGTGTACCGGTACGCACACCTTCTGTTTGTATCCAAAGTACCCAGCGTACCGGTACGGGGTCCTAGCGTACCGGTACAGAACCCTCCTGTTGGGATTTTTGAGTTGATTTCTGGGCTTGGCTCGTAACGTGAAGAAATCGTTGGTAGTCATTCTAATCTACATTTTGAGGTTTTAGAAACCCTCTTTGAGTAATTTTGGGATTGATATGGATTTGGGTTTGAGGATCTTAGTGAACCCTTGAGAGTGTCTTGGGTTGTGAGAGATTGGGCAATCATGCCTTGACTTCCTAGGTTTGAGGTTGACCTTGTGAGTTGGAAATGGTGAAGAGTAGTCCTTTGGAGCCTTGATGTTGTGAGGTTCATATTAAAGAACTAAATTGTTTTATGAATATTCCTCAATTATTAGATTGATTTGATTGGCTTCAATTGCTTAGCAGGTGGGCGTTATTCTTCCAAGGCTTTTGGAGGAAGCCTTTGCATCCTTCTTCGGTATCTCGGTGAGTTTGCTTAGATATGTAGTTGTATTTATTCATATGCGTACAGAATGTGTGTGTGTGTGTGTGTATGTGTGAATGTGATTATTCCTCATTGACAAGAATTTAAATGGTAAGTGTGCATGTTCACATAAAGAGAAATGAGTGAATAAAATAGAATGCATAGAGTGGTACATATGCATGGAATAACTTAGTAAGATAATGATCAAAGTAGCACATTGAAAGCATTATGAACCCTTATGGGTCTACTTATTGTCTAGTAGCTTAAGTAGAGTTGTCAAACCATGTTATGATTAGGGAATACTTGCAAAACACCCCGTGATGACATCTTATAGTGTAGTGACACTATATCTATTATTGCCCTCGTGTGAGTATGATGTTGGGCATTTATTGCCACCGTGATTTATAAGATGGGCGTTATCACCATATGATTATGAAGCTTTGCATTATCGCCACTATTTTGTAAAGTTGGACGTTATCGCCATAATGATATTAAAGCTGGGCGTTATCGCCCATGTGGTTTGGAAGTTGAGTAAAACGAATGTGTGTTGTAAGCCCTTCTGTTGTGGCTCGGTTGACATTAGCCATGGCCGTTATAGGCAATGATTACCCTTGTATGGTTAAACTTCGAATGTAATGAAATTGGATAAGTCGAATTGGGCTTGTCTTAAGTGTTGAATAACATTGAAACATAAGTAAGAAAATATAATCATTTGAGTCATGAAAAGTGGATTTCTATATACATATGAACAAGAGTTATGGACACGTGTTGGACTTATATACTCGTATGAACGTTAACATTATCATAGTGGAATTAGTGGGCATGGCACGCCCTTGGACCTTGCTTGTTCATAAAAACCTAGACGTTGAGTTCATTGAGATAGTATGGACAATCCATTGGAATTGGCACACTCCTTGGGCATAGTGACGATAGTACCATTAGTTGATTAAATGACAAGTGGATTTATAAGTAATTCACAACATTATTAGTTGTCATAACAAGTTTAACTTC
Source organism: Monotropa hypopitys (assembly GCA_002855965.1). Lineage (NCBI taxonomy): Eukaryota > Viridiplantae > Streptophyta > Magnoliopsida > Ericales > Ericaceae > Monotropa > Monotropa hypopitys. The sequence continues at coordinate 1,694 of NMUG010013579.1, forward strand.
ATAAAAGTGTATGTAAGATGTTATATTGGTATTGACTCTTGAGATGGCAAAAGTAGAATAATATTGAAAGTAATGCATTAATTGGACTAGTATAGAACCCTTGAGATATAAGGGACCGTTGAATCTATAAGTTAGCAAATGTGAATAGAACGCAACTGCATTATTATCCTAAAGTTTATGTTAGTTCTCTTGTGATTAGTTTGGCTTTTATTTCATAACTGTGAGCACTTTGTTAGTCATATGTTTAGACTTTCATATCTAATCAAATTCCTAGATTTCCTTGTTGCTTTCTATTTTCCCTTTTATTTGCTTGGAAATCTAGATTGATGAGCTTGAGGCTTTGGGTCCACTACAGTCAGCTTGGAGTATTGCTAGCTTGTCCAGTTGGAGCTACAGTTTGCTTTGGTGGGTGTTTAGTTGGTTGGCCATGGCTTGGCCCTTCTTTCCTTGTAGTAGTACTTTTAGACTTATTGGACATGTTTTAGTATATGTAGTTTGATGTGGTGGTGTACTTATGAGGTTCTTTTATTTAGTATTATTGAGTAATAGTACTTTATGTCTAGTAACTAGTCTTCCATTGTGTTTGAGTTGATAATGGTTTTATGGTGGGTCATGTTGGAGGTTTCCCCTATTATAGTTTGTATTTCTCTTAGTTGTGATGTATTTTTTGGAGAGCATTAAGGTTTTAATTCCTTGGATAACTTGAGGAAAGGGTGTTTGAGGTCTTCTTTGCAACGTCACTTGTCCAATATTCATTTTAATTTAAATGATTATTAGGATGAGTCATTACAGCTTGGTATCGGAGCTTAGGTTGTGAGGTTCTAGAGTTAAATGTTGCAATTGATGATGTGTGATGGTAATAGTTAGTAGTGGATCCTAGGAAGATTGTATGTCAGAGGTTATAGAAGTAAGTCGCCGAGGCGTCATTGAATTATTTGAGGATTTTTATATCAAGTAGTGATTGTTGAGTTGATTATGAGGTAGTTCTATTTGCTAGAAGTCTAGTAAGTCAAGAAATAGAACTTGAGCATCGCTAATATTATTTTCTAACAGTTGTGTTTGATGTTATCCTATATATATGGAATAGCAGATTGAGGACAAGGCAATTTCACAACCAGTTCAGTAAAGCAGTCAGTATGGCAGATATGGATCGTTTGATCATGGCTTTGACTCGGTTTGTAGAGGTGCAAGTAGAGCAGACAGTGAGCAGAAATACAGGGTCGAGATTGATAAAAGAATTTAGAGGATTGAACTCATCAGTGTTTGAGGGGTCAGTTTTCCCTAGTGAGACAGAGAATTGGCTTAAAAATTTGGAGAGAACTTTTGAGGTCATGAAGGTAAGTGATGACCAAAAGGTGACGTTAACATATTATAACCTTCAGGGTGAGGCTCGAAATTGGTGGGAGGCCATAGAACGACAGTTGTCAACACCATTGCCGGGGATGGAACCGAGAGTTCCTAGAGTGGTCACATGGGGGATGTTGGTGGAGGTGTTCAATGACCATTTTTGTCCTGAGAGCTATAGGCAGGACCAAGAGTTGGCTTTTATTTATTTGAGGCAGAGAGAGTTGAGTGTGGCCGATTATGAGGCAAAGTTTGCATCCTTGTCTAGGTATACAGTGGAATTGATGAATATGGAAGAGAAAAAGTGTAAGAGGTTTAGGGGTGGTTTGGAACCTAGGGTGACATCTAGGTTGACTTCTTTTAGAGAGAGAGGCTATGCGGATTTGGTAGACATGGCCAGAAAAATTGAAAAGGATATTGAGGGAATGGCCGAGCATCGGCATGCTATAAAAAGGAGTAGATTAGAGTCTTCTCAAGCAAAGAAAGTGAGTGGAATTTTTAGAATTGTACCATCGGTGGATTTAGGAAGTGCCTATATTGGTGTTAAACCCTATGGTGAACGAAGAGATAAAAGTGGGAGTGGCCAATCTATGGTTAGTAGGCAGCGAGTCCCTCGTCATTGTTTTAGATGTGGATCAGTGGATCACTTGGTGAGAGATTGTCCGAATTGTGTGAAGGATATAGTGTGTTTCAGTTGCAGTGAAAGGGGGCATATAGCGCCCCAATGTCCCAAGCGTCGGGTTATGACCGAGGAAGCAGTGGGAGGAGTTCTAACCATGAGCAAGAAAGGAAAGGGTGTCACAGAGACTTCAGGGATGCAGGGTAGTTCAACCTCGCATGGAGTGCTAGACACACCATAGCATGTAGCAGGTAATCTATTATTTTTCTTGATTTACGTTCATATGAGTTTTTGTATAATAAATAAAATTATGATTCGAGTGGAATCACTTAATGTATGTTTTGAATGTAATGGAAAACATCTCTTAATTGAAGAGCTTGGTTTGATTATGGAGCAAGAATCCCTATACGTAAAGGATATGTTAAATAAATCTTGTGATAAGGAAGCAATGAAACAAAATGAAATTTTGAAAGTGATAAGCTTACTTGATTTTCCACGATATGTACACATTATGGTATCAGTTGATAATTATTACTTGAAAAGAGTATGAAAAGATAGAGCGAATCCTTAGTGGAGAATTTGTGATGAAAACTTAAAATGAAATTTTCGTGATAAGTAGATAACGATTGTGGCGTATTTGGATTATGCATAATGCATGTACATTGGAATTTTATTGTCATTATAAACTTGGTACCGTTAAAGACAGTTTGGAAAGAAATGTGAGTTATGGAATTGGTGATGCATGTTAGGCATCGATATTAATGACATGAATGCGTGTTGGAACACTTGTGCGTGTGGTCACTTGTGAAATTATATTATCATTATGTACGTCGAGAACACTTGTGTGTCCATAAATGGAATTCTTGTTGTAAGAACTTATAAAATTGAATTAAAAACATTATTGGAAGTTTTAAAAGCATGGCATGATGTCGTTTGTTAATAATATAGTTGGTACGCATGTGTGAGTTCCTTATAGCAAAACTACTATGCTAGTTTGGTTAGGCAACTTATGAATGTTAAGGGCATGATGTTGTGTGTGGATGCTTATGGATAAAAATTTCCTTGGATCATTTTAATATTATGGTTAGATATTTACAAGTGTGTTGCATACTTTTATATGGTTAATTTTGCTTTCATATATGTTCGGGAATTCTAGATTAAATGATTAAAGGCATTCTTTGGCATACTTAAACCCAGAAAATTTTATTTTTCTTTATACAAAATCCTTGACCCATTTTGAGCTGAGTCACATCATTTATTTTGTTTTTGGATCCTCCTCTTCTTTGAATAAACACTTAAGAGAGTCACAAAATTGGGGTTAGTGTCTTTGGGTGTCGGGAAACGGTTGTCGTACTCATTCTCGGGAAAGGTTGGACTTACGACGGGAGTTGAGGTGATTTGGTGGTCATTGGAGTCAAATTTAGGAGAAATTTGAAATCCATCCAGACAACCCCGTAATCGGTTGCCCTCACATTTTGAACCGGTTGTGAATTCTAGCCTTCAAACTGTAATTCCCTACCCAGAAACCAGTTACCATCCCAGCAGAGTCTGAAACCGGTTATGCGCAACACCGTAACCGGTTGCGATTAAAAGAAAAATTTTCGAAAAAAATAATATGAGAAAATATTAAAGGGACAGTTCTTATTTCCAAACCCCTTATACAGCAACTGGTTTCCAGCTTTGGTGATTCATCCCTCTCTCTCGATCTCAGACATCTCTCTCTCCACCACCATATGACCACAATCCAATACCCCACCACTAACCATATCACCACACCATCATCTCATACCTCCCGTTAAAGCCATAACTGAGCTCATACTTGTTTCTGCAAAATTCTCAAAGGCTTGGTTGATTGAGATCAATTGATTGTTACCGAATGGATGTGGGAGAAGTAAATTGAAGAAATTGAAGTGGTGCAGCACATTTGGGTAAGTTACTGGTTTATTCTGAATTTTGAATTAAATTGCGATTGGAGGTCTGTGTCTGCGGGAGGTATAAGGCTGGGCCTCGATTAATTGTGTTGGAGGTTATTTTCTGTGGGAGGTATAAGGGTGAGAGCATTATTTGTGTACTTGGTTGTTGTGGATTTGTGAATTGGCCGCAGCATTGTTGAACCAAATTGTGACCAAAGCATGCTGAAACTCAGTCATACTCGAAACTGATTACCATTATTCTTGCAACCGGTTACGACAATTGCTCTCTGAAATTTTTTGGGGAATTTTTCTGGAAAAAATGGCGTGGATCAGAACTTATGCGCGTCGAAGGGCAACCCCACAACCATTGTCTACTCCACGCTCTATGGGAGAACCCTCAGTACCTAGATAAGAGTTGGGAACCCTTGGACCTATGGTTGACACCACGCAACCAATTCCTGCAGAATACCTAGAACCAACTCCTCCTCCTCCAACTATGGATCCTTCCCCTGAGACCCAAACACCTCACCCTACCCAAGCCTCCTCCTCTCACCCTAGCCAGCCATTCTCCTCCGGAAAACATCCGAGACAAAGCAAAAAATTATGGGACGAGATTTGCGCAACTAGGAGTATCCTTTGTGAGAGCCAGGTAATGAAATTACCAGCAATCATTGCTATCAAATACCAGTTCAGTGATACGATTCTCTAAAGGGCTTATAAATGCTTGTACGACATGAAGTTGGTAGGGTGATTTAATGAGGTGAAGGGGTATAGATCCCTATTTGTGAGGGAGTTTTATTCCACCGCTCAGCATGCAGAGACCGACCAGACAGTGAAAGCCAAGGTTCAGGGAAAAGCCATTTCAGTGACCCCTGATTCCATTGCACAATTTTTGGGTTATACCAGACCTATTCCCCAAGAGACCACCTACCTTAGAGAGGGATATACTTCACCCCGGGTAGTGGACCTTATTGAGCGGGTATGCGGGGACGTGGCCATTTATAGGGCTAATAGGAATTTCACACAAGGAGTCCTGGATACACATCATGCATTGCTAAATAAATTTATCCATTACAGCATGTATCCGAGGGGGACGGAGAAGAAAACACGGGAGGACATGGTACAGTTGATATTCGAGCTATACCATGGAACGATGATTGATGCAGCTCTTCTCATTTGGCAGTATATAGCCTAGTTTCAGATACAGAGTGGTAGCACTGCTAGTCTCCCCTTTGCTTGCATGATCACGACTTTCTGCATAGAGACTGGGGTGAAGCCAACCTCCAGGGATATACTGACACCTCCACCCCTTGGTTCCATTCATTATGCTACTGTTGTTAGGAGCGAGGGACAGCAAATAGCTCGAGCCCGTTAGCCCACTGCACATATTCCTTCCCCTGCCGATCTTATTATTCCCGATGCAGTTGCCTCTGATGTTCCTACCACAGATACCCAGCCACATACTTCAAATACACCCATTGTTGACATTCCACCCTCGACCAACAGACAAGTACTTTGTACGCAGATGACCACTGCCTCATATAGTGGCATGATGGATATGCTAGTTCAGATACAGAGAGGGTTGGAGGATGACAGAGCCAGAAGGGATATCTGGGAGGCAGAGCGGGCCCATCGTTTTGGGACGAAGGTTGCTAGGAGGACGGCTTGGGAGAGCCGTATTGAGACGAGGTTACAGAGGATGGAGGAGGGTGGCAGGAGTGATGATATACCACATATTCCCGAGGCGTCCAGGAGTGAGTACATGACCTCCGACGACCCCGAGGATCTTTGAGACTTTTTATTTTTTTCATGGGTTGTATTTTTCTTGTATGTTTCCAGAGTCATACATGTTGTGAGGGTTGGATGACATTTGGGTAGATGATCCTAGCTTTACATTATTGCCGTCATCTATTGTTATATATTGTCTCATCCCACCAAATGACATCATAAGCTTAAAAGTCCTTTTTGATTTTCAATGGATTCCCATTTTTCATATGTGATTGCAATTTTTTGCCATGAAATGTGCATAGTTACTATAATTTGTTGTTAGAAGCACACTACATATCAATTCATACCTATTATTCCATTGCTACAAGAATCCCTTCTTTGGCATTCCGAGGATGGTTCCTAAACCTCCACCACATAACCAATTTAGTGTGTTTTGTTCACGAGAGACCAACTGGAGATGTTTGGAATCGAGGCTCAACTTAATTGGTGCAATTGCTCATTACTTAGGACAACAAGAACCATCTTGACCTCCCAGTAAACTGAATTAAATTGGAACACTTTACTTTTCTAGATAACAAAAGGGTTACACTTGCTTTATTTTTGTAGAAGTAAATGTGTTTTGTGGGTGATCACTGCTAAAAACCCCCACGAGTCCACACTCGTCCTACCGGGGTTGCCTGGGGTTTTTAAAGAACTATCCCTTTCTTTTCTTTGCTCTTAGGTTGTGGTAGAAATAAAATTTGCTAGGGACTAGCAAAGTCCAAGTTGGGGGATGTGATTGGCACCTAAATGTGCCACTTAACCATCTTCTCCCCGACTTAGAATGTTTTTCCTTGGTAATTTTGCAATTTTTGTTATGTATTTCATTTCATGGTTTGTTTTAACCATTAATAATAAAATGTGTTTAATCGTGTTTTGTAGTCTTTTTGGTATTGCAATAGTTTTTGTAGGATCTTACAGGCATTACCAAAGTCACCCGAGAGTCATAGGAACACAAGGAAGAAGGGCATAAAAATCAACCCAGAGAACCCCAGAACCAGTTTCCCTATGCACGGGAACCAATTCCCACAGTTGCATTGAAGAAAGAATGAAGAGTAGTATTGAAGTTCCTATTCATCCCCGTAACCGATTCCCATGGGGACCGGAACCGATTTCCAGAACACCAAGGGCAGCCGTAACCCCTTTGCAACCGGTTTCCATACGAGACAGAATTCCAGAAGTTGCCGCAACCGGTTCCCAATGGATCCGGAACCGGTTTCCACTCTCCCATGCAAAGAAGAAATTTCTAGACATTGCCGCAACCGGTTTCCGCGCATCCCGGAATCGGTTGCGAATGCGACAAGCCGCCAGAACTGTTGGGTTATTTGGATCAAAAACTCGGGTTATATCGACTTTAATTAGGTTTAAGCATGTGTTTATGCTTCATTAAGGACACTTAAGTCATTTTTATGACCTAAGAGTATAAAAATAAGAAGACTTGACTCCTAGGTTATCTTTTATTCGTTGTTTCCATGGTGGTGGCTGTTGTAGGAGGAGGGGACAGACTTTCTTTGGTTCGTCTAGGTTTTTTGGCTAAACTTGTAAGTCCTTTGGTGATTCTCTTTGCTACTTTGGTTAATTTTGAGTTACTTTAATGATGATTTCTACACTTGTCTCTTCTTTTACCTTATTTTGCATTATATCCATGGAGAACTAATCTCCTAGGATCAGATTCAAGGGGAGTAAGCCCTTCCCCGATCCATGGGCATCGATCTCTCCATTTTTGCATGAATACATCCATCCAATGTAGAGAACTTGGGTAGGGTCTCAATATTCAAGAATGGGTATACTTGTAGGCCTTTGATTAGTTGTCGACAACATTCGTTGGCACATCTAATGTTTAGAATTACAAGTATTACTACGGGATTGGAATTTCTCGGGGTTCACAAGTCCTACACATTGGTAGTTCGTTCAAATGATTTTTATCATCGGATAAATTGCATTCCCATGGAGAGGATAGAGAAGAAACCTAAGAATCGAGTCTCTCGTTAATCATTGTTTAAAGTATTAAATTCTTGTTGCTTTAAAACCCTTGCAAACCAATCTTTTGTTAACTTATGAATTTAGTTTAATCCTTAGGATACTTATAAAATCGTATTAACTCCAGTCCCTGTGGATTCGACCTGGTATATATCGGTTTATTGTTCTACACGCGACATTGCTATTCCTACACTTGGGAAGAACAATAGTTTGCGACAAGCAGTACTATTCTAACAGAATCTAAAAAAGGTGTAGCAGACATGTCAGAATTGTCGGGCGGTGTTGTCGTCTTCTTCAAACATGAGTGCGGGAATGTGGCTGAGCTGGGATGAAGTTGTTGAGGCTGTGCTGAGGTGAGTAGCCAGACTGAGCTGGTCAGGCTGGGATGAAGGCTCTGTGAAGGAATGGGCTGTTCGCCAGATGTGAGCAGCTCGGCAGAGATCTGTATAGGTGTGAGCTGTGCGGCCGTATACATGGTTGTGCGGATGTGGTCTGGTGTGCATGTAATACCCGTACCTAATTTTAATAATTTAAAAATAAAATTTACCTATTTTTATTAAAAATAGGGGGGGTAAAGTATATTTTGTGTGGGTAAAATAATAATGAAAGAAAAGTATTAAAGAAGGTTGATAATGTGAAGGAATTATAAAAGAGTTATGCTAATTAAAATATCCCTTAAATATAATATGCATATATATTATATAAGAGAATAATTCATAAGGGTAGATAGCCTTTTTAAATAAGGGCAAAAGGGGCATTTT
>NMUG010013580.1:0-10076 GCA_002855965.1 Monotropa hypopitys
CTCGTTGGTTTGGCCATGGGGTGATTAGCACCCCGGCCTCGGCTCATGTTCGATTGCTCCATTTTTGGGCGTTAATGTAGTGGCCTAGGATGTAAGAATTCACTACCTAGGATCTTAGCCGAGCGGTGTTAATCACCTTGATGCGCTGTCGACGTGAATAATGGCACGGTGCATGCTTGGTGCGATGTCCCGCTAGGTGTTCGATAAAATGTCTAAGTGAGTGAATTCACCTAAAAACACTCAATTGATATAGAATTGATGTCTTGAGATTTTGTAGGGGTTAGGGGAGTGTAGTTCTCACCTCGGGTCCAATCAAGGGTGTTCGACCTATTTGATGGGCTGTCGACATAAGATGGCACGGCCCATGCTTGTAGCATGTCGCCCGATGAGTGTAAGTCGACCTAGAGAGCCGAATTCTACCCCAATGTTATCTCTCGACCCGTGACGTGTGCTTGATCGCTAAACGTCCCGTGGAGGTCCTATGTCGTGATCCCTCCTTCGTGAAGTCGTGGATATTGCAGTAGTCTACATAAGCCTAGGTGAGGTGTTAGAATCTCCGTATCCATTCCATCTAGTTTAATTAGTTTTCTTAATTTTCTTCTCTTTCCATATTTAAAAACAAAAGGCTAGCGTCCTACCGCTTCTACTTGCAAATCAAACCTTCTTTACAAAGCAATTACTTAGACCCTGACATTTCCCTGTGGACCGACATCGAACTTTCCACTCTACTAGCTAGAGTAGTATTTTCTTGTTTATAAATTATTAATGTCTAACTATAGGTTTTTCCGTTAATCAACGACCGGGAAATTCCTATTAGCAGAGAGATATCGGATTGATCAAGAGAATGCCTTTTTGTATATCAAACAAGGTAGAATGTTAGTGGTAGAATATGAGTCCCATTTTGCCTCATTATCTTGGTTTGCAATTGATCTGGTTAGCACGGATGTCAGGCATTGTTAGTGGTTTCGACATGGTTTGAACGCCAACATTGCTACACGGCTGACCTCTTTTCGTGAGGGGCATTATGCTGATCTAGTCGACATGGCTTGAAAGATTGGCAGAGATGTAGATGAGTTGATGGAACACCGGGCAAAGAAAATCAAGTCTGGTGAGAAGTGGTCTGGTAGAACCACTAGTGAGAGTGGTGTTTCGAAGGGTGGACACAACAAATCATTTTCAAAGAAAAAATTTGGTGGATCCAAGTCGGGCAGCACTTGGAACAAGCATGGTGGTGACAACCAGTCAGTGGCTTGCGGACCTAGTGGTGACCGACAGTGATTTCAATGTGGTGAAGTGGGTCATTTGGTTAGAGACTGTCCAGGCAAGAATGATGGTGCACCACTTTTCAAATGCTACTCTTGTGGGGAACGAGGGCATAAGGCTCTACAGTGTCCAAAATAGAATGGACCGGCAGCTTCTTCTGTAAGAAGTGCAACAGTAGGTACCGGTAAGGGGACATACACAAATAATATGTCAGGGAGAGTTTTTGCAATGACAAGGCAGGGGGCAGAGGCATCTCCAGATGTGGTCACAAGTACTTTTCTTTTGGCCGGTAATTATGCATGTATATTGCTTGACTCTAGTGCTATGCATTCCTTTGTGTGGACGTCTTTTAATCGTATGTTAGGAAAATCTTCTATTGCCTTATCTTGCACTTTAGCCATTTCAACTTCGATGGGTGAAACCATTATAGTGAGTAGTTATCTGAATTGTGAGTTTATTGTCAGCGGAAAGTCTTTCCTTGTGGATTTGGTTTCTATTCCAATGGTGGATTTTGATTCCATCTTGGGAATGGACTTCTTGTCGTTTCATCATGCGATAATTGATTGCCTTCGCAAGGAGACTGTGTTTAAAATTCCAGGAGAGTAAGAAGTCAAGATTTATGGGTATAAAGTGATCGGAGCACAATATTGTTATTTTGTGTGCCTTTATACTTCCTTTATATTGCATATTAGTCGTTAATTCACTATTGTTATGTACATATGCATTTTAATCTTATTTTCTAATTGTTGTTCCATTTACAAGTCATATTGCTAACCATTGATGCACTTGGATCCCCTAGTGACTTCCGAGACTTGTGGATCATACTCCTACATCTTTTGGATCTCATCTTGATGCTATAGATGCTCACTCTCAATCCAAATCCATACAATGAAGTACAATTCAAGTTCTAAGAGGAAATGATCATGAAATCAACTTCCGGGGCCTTGCGGTAAAGACTGGACCAAGAAATAAGTCTAAACCACTTGTGCACCAGTGCACAATCATCCCCAATTGGTGCTCCCCAACCGGTGCAAGATGGTCTAGGGTCATCAGAGCAAGTTTGCACCGGTGCATAACTTCCTTGCACCGGTCCAAAGTCGTCCTGAGTCAATTTTAAGAGGGGAATTGGGGGTATTTGATTCCTTTTGACTTGGGTACTATATATATTAAGTTGTGAACAATTTAGAGGAGATTCATACTTTGTTTTATCTTAGTTTTAGGGTTTGGGAGGAGAGAGCTTCTACTCCTTCCAACTTCTCTCTAGTTTTGCTCAACCTTCCATTATGATTTTGTGAGTTTACTCTTCTCTAATGTGATATCTACTCTCTTTATCTTCCTCTCTATGTACTTTGTTTATGTATTTGTGTGTTATTTATTTAGTACTTCATTCTCCATGTTTATGTATTGTTTGTTTTCTTCCATGTTTATGCTTGTAGTAGCTTGTATGGAGGGCTAGCCTCCTCGGTGTGGTCACAGAGTGACTAGCACTCCTTGACCTAGTTAGGGTTGATTTCACCTCTTGGAATATTTGCATGTAGTGGTTCTAGGTCTTTTATTGCCATAGATTTGGTCTTGACTTGGCGTTGTTATCTCCTTGAATGTAGGTTGCCATTGTTGTGGCCCTTGCATTGCTTGGTGCTATGGCACGCCAAGTGCTTGATAAAATGTGCATGTGGGCTAAGTCATCCTTAAACCACCCTACCATAGAATATCGGATGTCTCGAGATTATTTAGGAGTTTGGAGCATGTGGTTCTTATCTTAGGTCTACATTGAAAGTTGTTATCTAATCGATAGGATGTCTTCATTTCTCTTGGCACATTCTATGCCCTTAGCTATGTCACTTTCAATGTTAGATGCATTGTCCAATATGAACTGAATTCTTGCTTGTATTTAATCTCTTAACTCCCGTGAAGTCAATTCCTTCCTAGGTTAGGTGTTAGCCATCTCTATGAGCATTCTGCCTAGTTAGTGTACTTTGCACTTCCTTAGTTTAAGTCTTAATTTCTTAATCTCTAAATCAAAATCAATACAAGGGTCGCGTCCTTCCGCCAACACTTGCAAAACCAAACTTATTTACCAAGCAACTCCCTTAGACTCACTCAACTCTCTATGGTTCGACCTCGAACTTGTCGCTCTACTAGTTGGAGTAGTAGTTTTGTGCTTTATAAATTATTAATGTCTAGTTAAGCTGTTCCATTTATCGACGACCGGAAAAGTCCAACTAGTATTTTGGCGCCGTTGCCAGGAAGTTGTTGTTGAGTCTAGAATTTTCTAATTTTGAAGTTTTCTTTTTCTTTTTTCTATCTATCTTTATTTTTTGTTTACTTTCTACAAAACTTCATAAACAAAATGTTTTTGCATTGAATACCCATGGCTTCCGGTGACTATCCCTCGTATGATTATTCTTACCCTTGGGAAGCCATGGAACAACCTCCATTCCCGGAACCTTCATATCATGAGTGACATTCCCACTCTAATTTTTATGGGGAATGCGAGCAATATCAAGAACCATCTCCCTATGCTTATCCCAATGTCATGGCTCCACCACCATATTATTACACAGAGCCTACTAGTCAGTACCCGGAGCCATGGTCTACTGTGGAACCTTCCTCGTGGGATACACCAATCTCGGATGTTTTGGAGGATACTTTAACGAATTTCCTCCAAAGTGCCCATGCTTTTACCAACAAGGGTTCCCATCTTGATGTGGCTCCTCCTAAGTCATATTCGGAGCCACCCAAAGATTTCCTTGATCCTTATTTGCCGGTGGAGACTTATGATTACCCACCACCACACCTTGAATCCTTGGAGTACACTTTGCAAAACTACCTTCAAGGTTGTGACAACATTAGGGTCTTATGAAATTCTATCCCCGTGGATGTTGATGTTCCTTCTTTCGAATTGGCCAAACCCACCGAATCCTTGGAGGATACACGTCTCACCTCCGAGGAGGTTGCTTTTATTGACTATATGGATGTGGGTATTTCTCATTCTCTCCTTATGGCCCAAGCCTCAATGGGGATATTCCCCGATTTTAAGAATTCCACTCCTCTCACTCCACCCAATGAGAATGTTGTGAACTTAGATGATGATACGAGTCATGAGGAGTTAGAGGTGGACCATAGGAATATGGAGGTTGAGGATGTTTGTTGCACTTTGCCCATTGAGCCTACTTTGCATTGTATTCCCCAAGAGTCTATTGAGTGTGCCCTTGATGCACCAATTTTTATTCCAACTCTTGGGGAGTCCACCTTTAGGGAATCTTTTCATGTGAGCCCCTACCACCATCACTTTTGCCTATCTTAGAATATTGTGCTTTTCTTGGTGTTGACCGACTCCTTTCGAGTCATATTTCATGTCACATTCTTGTGGTCAATGCCTTGAGAGCTACTTTGGACCATGGTGGTAGGTTGGTTTGTCACACATTCTCGAAGCACCTTCAAACCCCGGTATACTCGAAGTACTTATTCATTTGGCTTGGGAGACTTCAATACTTTTGCCCGGGGGTGGTATGGTTCACCCTTGGGTATGGACCCTTATACAATCTTAATATCATCACCATTTTTGGGGGTCATCATCCCAATTGTTGTATAGTCTTAGGGGCACGATTATCTTTTTCTTTTGTTTTAGCTTTATTTTCCTTTCTTTTGTCATTCTTATTATAAAAAAGAATAAAAATAGATGTTACATGCTTGGCTTCCATTATCAAGCAAGTTTTGGACTAACCGTTTGCCTTGTAGTGTAGTTGGTCTTGTGGTTTGCATGATTCTTAGCTTTTTTTCTTGGCTTTGTGGGCTTTGTTCGCTACACTTGAGGTAATGGTTATTGGGTGGTTTTCTTTCCACCCTCGAGGTACATCTCTCTCTCTCTCTCTCTCTTATTTTTAGTTTTCCTCGCACGATGATGTGCTCATTTCAAGTTGGGGGTGTAGCGCATATCTATGCTTGTACCTTGTCATCTTTTGAGTCTTTGTTTATTTTTTATTTTTATTTTTCACTTTTTAGTCCCATCTTAGAGTCTTCAAAAATTTAAAATTTTGTGTCATCGATCTAGTATAGCCGCCTATCTCCTTCTTCTTTTAAGGCAGGGATAAAAGTATATCTCGTATTATCCACATTACGGACCCAGTCATTAGTTAGTAGAATAAATTGTGAATCACCTTTGCATGGTTTTTAAGATGTTGTGAGTTATTACTTTTTTGCATGAGTAGGATTGTGTCGAGCCTTGTTTGGACTTGTTGTGGCATCTTAGTTCGGGTTGCTAGCTTGTTGGAAAAATTTGTCTTGGCACCTTGATTTAACCCTTTGCACTTCACGAACATTTAGGCTTGAGTCACTTGTGAGTCGCACCTCGATTGTCTTGATGGCTTGTTTAAAGGAGACTTATGTCCAAGAAAGCTTAGTGCCATACGTTTTCTTGGAATAGTGTCACATAAACTCTTGTGTCACAAAGATAATCTTACTTGTTGTTCATCTCATTATTTTTGTCGCTATGCATTGGGAATACACTTTCATTGACATATCATTTTGGTTTGCATGCACGGGTATTGTTGGATTTGGGATAGGAATTTAGGCAATTTTGGATATTTTGGGCCGAATCATTCCTTGTTGCATATTATCCCTTGCTTGCCCATTTGAGCCGTCATTCGAACGTTTTTCTTGATTGAGCCTATATTTCTATATCTTATGCATTGAGAATAGGTTGATTCATTGTGTTGTATATGGACATGTACTTGAAGAGATAAGGTGGTCTATTTTTGTGTTGTACTCATTGTTGGTGTACCCCTCTTTCCCTAAAAAAATCACATAAAAATTCAAAAACATTGGGCACCAAATAAGTTGTAGGGTCACCTATTCATTCTTTGTTGATGACATGTTGTTTCATATTTGTGGGATGTATCAGTGGTTGAAAAATAAAAAAATTGAATATGCTATAGTTGAAAAGAAAAGATATTGAGGTCGATTTTAGTTGACAAGGGCCGATTTGCCCTTTACATTTGTACTTCACCTATTCTCATGCGTACATTGTTATTCCTTTTGCTGATATATTTCCCCTACCTAACGCTACCACCGATGGAAGTCCTATTTGATCCTTGGTTCAACAATTGCATATGCATGTTAGTTGCGGACATATTCCCTTTGCTTATCATTTTCTAGTCATGAGATCATACCGCCATATTGTGCTTACTTGTCGTGTCAATTTGTGCGGAATGTCTTAGCTTCATTATACATATCTTCCGCCCGTACACATGAGAGTTAGTATATGCACCCATGTTTCGAGTCTTATTTTTTAGTGCATGACACAGTGAGTATTTTAAGTCGAGACTCGGTCTGGATTGACTTTTGGGGGGTGTCTCACTTGCAAAGAATATCCTTGCCTACACACACGTTACATCTTGGTTGCCATGACTTAATTTTGTCTTGCTAGCAATTTGATCTTTGTTTGCCCATATGTATTCCCGAGGATCCACTTTCCTATTATTGTTTAGAGTCTGATTTCTTTATCTTGATTTCTATGTGAATGTAATTCTTTATGTTTTGTGGGTGATCATTGCTGAAAACCCTCACGAGACCTTACTCATCCTACCGGGGCCACCCGGGGGTTTAAAGGACATATCCCTTCATTTCCCATAGTTGTTGTTAGTTGGTCCTAGTCTTAGAGTTTAGTTTGCTTGGGAATAGCAAACAATAAGTTGCGGGGTGTGATCGGTGCACAATAATGTTATTTTGTGTGCCTTTATACTTCCTTTATATTGCATATTAGTTGTTAATTCACTATTGTTATGTAAATATGCATTTTAATCTCATTTTATAGTTGTTGTTCCATTTACAGGTCATACCCTTTGACGCATTCGGATGCCCTAGTGGCTTCCGAGATTTGTGGATCATATTCCTACATCGTTTGGATCTCATCTTGATGCCATGGATACTCACTCTCAAGCCAAGAGGTCCATACAATGAATTACAATTCAAGTTCTAAGAGGAAATGGTCATGAAATCAACTTCTGGGGCCTTGTAGTGAAGACTGGACCAAGAAATCATCCTAAACCACTTGTGCAGTGGTACACAATGACCCCCAACCGGTGAGGACTCATCTAATGGGTCCCCATCCGGTGCAAGATGGTCTAGGGTCATCAGAGCAAGTTTGCACCGGTGCGCAACTTCCTTGCACCGGTGCAAAGTCATCCTAAGTCAATTTTAAGAGGGGAATTGGGGGTATTTGAGTCCTTTTGACTTGGGTACTATATATATTAAGTTGTGAACGATTTAGAGGAGATTCATAATGTGTTTTAGCTTAGTTTTAGGGTTTGGTAGGAGAGAGCTTCTATCTCTACCTTCCTCCAACTTCTCTCTAGTTTTGCTCAACCTTCCATGGTGATTTTGTGAGTTTACTCTTGTCTAATGTGATAGCTACTCTCTTTCTCTTCCTCTCTATTTACTTTGTTTATGTATTTGTGTGTTATTTATTTAGTATATCATTCTCCATGTTAATGTATTGTTTGTTTTATTCCATGATTATACTTGTAGTAGCTTGTATAGAGGGCTAGCCTCCTCGGTGTGGTCACGGAGTGACTAGCACTCCTTGACCTAGTTGAGGTTGATTTCAACTCTTGGAATATTTGCATGTGGTGGTTCTATGTCTCTTATTGCCCCTAGATTCGGTCTTGACTTCGCGTTGTTATCTTCTTGAATGTAGGTTGCCATTGTTGTGGCCCTTGCATTGCTTGTCGCTATGGCGCGCCAAGTGCTCGATCAAATATGCATGTGGGCTAATTCATCTTTAAACCACCCTACCATAGAATGATGGATGTCTTGAGGTTATTTAGGAGTTTGGAGTATGTGGTTCTTATCTTAGGTCTTCATTGGAAGTTGTTATATAATTAATAGGATGTCATCAATTCTCTTGGCACATTCTACGCCCTTAGATATGTCACTTTCAATGTTAGAACCATTGTCCAATATGAACTGAATTCTTGCTTCTATTTAATCTCCTAACTCCCGTGAAGTCAATTCCTTCATAGGTTAGGTTTTAGCCATCTCTATGACCATTCTTCCTAGTTAGTTTACTTTGCACTTCCTTAGTTTAAGTCTTAATTTCTTAATCTCTAAATCAAAATCAATACAAGGGTGGCATCCTTCCACTAACACTTGCAAAACAAAACCTCTTTACCAAGCACCTCCCTTAGACTCACTCAACTCTCTATAGTTTGACCTCGAAATCGCCGCTCTACTAGTTGGAGTAGTAGTTTCGTGTTTTATAAATTATTAATGTCTAGTTAGGCTTTTCCATTTATCGACGAGCGGAAAGTCCGACTAGAAGAAAGCTTTGGGTAAGACCCAACTTATATCTTGTATCTATGCCAGAACCTTGTTGAATATGGGTTGTTTGGGGTATTTGGATTATTTTTTCCTATACCCAGAGACTAGAAGTGTGTATGGCTGATATTCCAGCGATGCGGGAATTTGAAGATGTTTTTTCAGAAGAGTTACTGGGGATTATGCCGGATAGGGAGATTGAGTTCACCATTGAGTTGGTGCCTGGAGCTAGTCCGATTTCCATTGCGCCATATAGAATGTCTCTGGCAGAATTGTATGAACTTAAGGTGCAGTTGAAAGATTATCTTGAAAAGGGTTTTATTCAACCCAGTACGTCTCCATGGGGTGCACCTATTCTGTTTGTGTAGAAGAAGAATGGATCTATGAGAATGTGCATAGATTACTATCAGTTGAATAAGGTAATGGTGAGGAATAAATATTCTCTACCTAGAATCAATGACCTGTTTGATCAATTGCAAGGGGCAACCATGTTTTCAAAAATTGACATGAGGTTGGAATATCACCAGTTGAAAATCAAAGATAGTGATGTACCTAAGTCAGCGTTTCGGACCTGATATGGTCACTTCAAGTTTCTGGTTATTCCCTTTGGGCTTAAAAATGCTCTAGCCGTATTCATGGATTTGATAAATCGGTGTTTTCAACCCTATCTTGATTCTTTCGTGGTGGTCTTTATTGATGATATTATTGTATACTCTCGTAGTACAAAGGAGCACGAGTAACACTTGCAGGTTGTACTTCAGACATTGCGAGATATGCATTTGTTTGCAAAACTCAGTAAATGTGAGTTATAGTTGAGCAGTATAGTTTTATTCGGTCATGTTATATCCAGTGATGGGATTCGTGTGGACCCGAAGAATGTGGAAGATGTAATAGGTTGGGAGAGGCCAACTAATGTGTCATAGATTCGGAGTTTCTTGAGCTTGGCCAGTTATTATCGCCGATTCATTGATGGGTTTTCTACTATAGACTTGTCGATGATGAAATTAAATAGGAAGAATGTAAAGTTTGTATGGTTAGAAGAGTGATAAAATAGTTTCCGTATTCTAAAGGAGAAGCTTGTGTCTGCACTAGTGTTATCGGTTCCTCGGGGTACTAATGACATGGTAATTTATAGTGATCAAGAAAAACTCTCCTAATCGATAGAACAGACTCCTATAGATTTTCTAAGAAAGTCAAAATGAGTGGAAACCAAAGGTTTTGTGAACAAATCAACTTTTTGGTGCTCAATGAGGATATATAATATGACTTTTCCCCCTTAATCTTTCAAATAGAACTCCCCTTCTAAAATTCACTAATCTAAAATAGAAAATATTTTTGGATTTTTGAATATATAAAAACACAAATAAAATTTACCCATATGCAATGAATGTAATTTTTTACTAAATAGTAGAGGGAGGATGCAACTCAGATTTCTTAATCCATATTTTCTTAGTTTTTACTTGTTTTTCTCGAAATCTAAATTTTGCCTCATAAAT
>NMUG010013581.1:0-10076 GCA_002855965.1 Monotropa hypopitys
AAAGCAGGAATTTTACTCATGGCGACTGGTCGAAAACGGCTAGCTCGACCAGTCGAGGCACTGATATAAGCCCTTCTGTAAAAGTGCAACCGGTTGACAACGGCTCGGGGGACCTGTCGCAAGTCTATACAAAAGCTCATTGGAAAACCACGACCGGTCGGCAACGGCAAACTCGACCGGTCGACGCTGGGAAAATTGCAATGTTTGACAAGCCTAACCCAACCTCGACCCTAACTCCTCCTGGGACTTCCCGGAACACTCCGAATCGAAAACGAACCAAAAATATGAACTGACAAGGGGTCCAACACCCAACTCTAATCATCACTATAATCCAAGGAAGCCGTATTAAAATTTATCGACCGATTAGAATAGCAAATTTAATTTTAAAAATATTATTTATAAAATACGAGTCGTGACAACAAATATATGTGTACACGTTCCAGGGAACCTACACTACGTGTCACGTATCGTACCTAGCATGCCACTAGTCCTCTTGTTTCCATTTCACGTGTAAATCTACACTAAACAGAATATATTAATGTGCACATAACTTGCATTACAAAATTAAAGTAACATAACGTACTCACCGAACTTCTTTATATAGGTTTCTTTTTCTCTGATTTTGATGGATATAGATATTTTGATGTTTCCCGTAAAATAAAGCCACACAATTAATTCACAATATAAATAATGATTCAAACTATTTATATCTAATTACTATTTACATTTATTATTATATTATTTCCTTTATTTCCCTTTTATTTTATTATTAATTTCTGACAGCAGACCCATAATCAGTTTCCCCAACCAATGGTACCAGTTACTAAAATAAATGCGCTACCAGTTATGCACATAAACGCGCTACCGTTTACCAAAAAATATATAACAAAACCTAAAAATATTTAGAATATTGTTATTCTTCCCTATGATTTTCCCCCACACACTATGAACACCCTGGTTTTACTATGGTTCGCACTTGAATATAGATAAGAAGATGCTTGCCACAGGGATGAGATGACATGATTGATATAATAATCCAGATCATAATTACCCTACAACATAAAACCATCACCATATTCCACTAAAAGGTATTGCGAGGGTTATTTCAGCTCCCATTCTCAATCACTAATTCAAAAGCACACACATTAGGACAAGTTACAAACTACACAGTAACTAATTTTCATCAAAAAAATCTAACTCACACACATACAGCACCCAGTTCTACCACACACACTCACTGTACGTACCTCCGGACCGCCATATGACCACCACCGCCGTCGCGCCACCAACCCTCGCTGGATCTCTCTCTCCCTCGCACGAACAATCCTCTCTCCCCTCTCCTCTCTTCTCCCCCGTTTATCTCGCGCTCATGTGTTCGGTGGGGAGGGTTTTGGTCAAAATGGATTTGATACAAATTATAATACATAACTTTTTAATAAACATGACTAATTTGCACTTTTTACCTTTTATTTTAAATCTTCTTCAAATAACCCACAAACTACTTATTTTATTTAAAAAATTCACAAAAATTCCCACATATGTTTCATTTTCCATTTAAATCCACCAAAATTTTATTTATCTCTTAAAATTAAATAACCAATTTAAAAACATTTCCCGGTTAATTATTTTTCGGTTATGGGTATTACAGTTCCAATGGGCTTTGATGCCCGTACAGCTTTAAAAGGCATTGTGCAAGGTAGGTTTATGGTCTATTATTTATAGTACACACAACTTATATCCACCAAATGATGTGGGACTTGTCCACTGACCCCGATCTCCCCTTCGAGACTCTAGTTTACACCTTGGACTGGGGTGTCACAGCACACCCATCGGCAAACCATGGAATGCCCCCAATCTCAGGAAATACTACCATTAACTTGTACCAAAAATTATACAGTTTCAAAATTTTCCACTCATCTGGTGCTTTCCACCAATCTGGAATCTCCACTCCTGTAGTTGGCTCTCTCTCCTTGGCCAAGCCTCTAGCAGTCACCTGCCAAGATTCTATTGGTTAGGGACCCCTCCTTGACCGTGTCTTCGGCAGTAATATGCACCGGCCTCCGGTCAAGGAAGGATTTCGTCACAATGGTCGAGCCTTCGGCAATCATCTACTGGGCTTCTGTCGGTCATGATATAATACCCTCATGGGTTCGCCCCTTGACCGTGCCTTCAGTAGTCATCCACATCGACCTTCGGTCAAGGATTTCGTCACAATGGCGGAGCCTCTGGCAGTCATCTTCCGGGCTTCTGTCAGCCCTGACATAATACCCTCATGGGTTTGCCCCTTGACCGTGCCTTCAGCAGTCGTCTGCACCAGTCTCCGGTCAAGTATTTCATCACAATGGCCGAGCCTCTAACAATCATTTGTCAGGCTTTTGTCGGTCCTGACATAATACCCTCATGGGTTGGCCCCTAACCGTGCCTTTAGCAGCCGTCTGCACTGGCCTCTGGTCAAGGATTTCGTCACAATGGCCAAGCCTCCAGCAATCACATGTCAGGCTTCTATCAATCCTGACATAATACCCTCATAGGTTCACCCCCATTGGCTAAGCCACCGACAGTCATTTGCTAAGGCTTCTATTGGTTAGGGCAAAATATTTGGTGACCAAGCCTCCGACAGCCATCTACTAGCGGTCCGGTAAACCCATCATGGTTGCCGAAGGTTGAAACTTGCAAAACATTCAAGCAAGGAAGAAAAATCAAGAAGCATTTCATACCAAAGCTAGCTATCCAGAGAATAACAAAATAAAACACATTTCAAAAATAAAGCATAAAAAGAGGGAAGGGGTTTCATCCTTCTGCCAAAGGATTCTCCTGATCGTCATCGGCTACCAGAAAAGTGTCTTCGATCGGTGGCAGCTCTAGGTCCAGCTGCTTGTTTACACCCAGGCGGGATTGGACTCATCGGCACCCATCATGGTCATTGCCCGCTGGTCTCCCGTTCGGTGGCCAGTCAGATAGCCAGGTGTATAGCTTCGCACATGTTGTGCTTCTACCTCCTCGTGGCACTACTTCCGATAATCAATCTCCACATCGAAAAATCCCTCAGATTACCCGACGGTGTTGGCCTCCTTCACCTCCTTCTCATACTTTTTCTTCTCTGTAGCTAGTTGCTTCTTGTAGGAATGCTTCTCATTTGCCGCGGCCTTCTCCAGATTGGAATTTCTTTTCTTTTCCTAATCCATGGAGTATTGCAGCCCTGTGATTTGGGTAGCCTGGTCGGCGGCCTTGTCCATATAGTGGACCCGCTCTTTGGAAATCTTCAAGAGCCACTAGTGGCAGGTTGAAAAGCTCACGACTGCCTATAAAAGTCAAAGAATTAGCAAATAGAAACAAAAGTAAAATGATTCGTCCAAAGAGCACCAATCAGTACTTGGATCAAGGAAGCAAAACCATAATCCATCCGAAGAATCATATTGTCCGGAAGAACACTCGTGTTGCCCAGAGACTCCAGAAGTCGGGCAAAGCGGAGGGCCAGCTCATTATTTGCTACTACATTGTCCCCTTCCATCACCTCCCTCCCATCGTCCTAGGTAAGGGTCGGTTGATAGGGCTTCTCAGCCTCTTAGGCCGGTTTTTTCCGAGTGTCCCTAGGGGTCGCCGCCTCAGCTCTCTTCTGGGCCTTCTCCTGGCATGCCCGGTTGCCAGAAGTCTCTTTCCTGGATCTCTTATCTCCAGCAATGGCAACCGGAGTCTGTGAAGCAACAAAAGCAGCCGTAGGAGTCCCGGTGGGTGGAGTGACCAGTACTTGAGCAGAAGGGGCGGTCGGATCAGCAACTGGGGCTTCATCCCCCTTTTTCTTTTAGAAGTCTGTCCTGAAAGACTTTGGTAGGAATCCTGTTCTCGGCATTTCTTCTGGTTGTTCCTCTGTTGCCCTTCGGCTCTCTCTCTTTCTCTTGCCCTCTAAAAAGGACAAGTATGTTGGCTTGTATCGTAAGAGGTCTAGAGCATCTCTCTCTGGTAAAGCTTGGAAGACAGCGACGTTTGCAGCGACTGTCTGTTTCTTCAACCGAAGGGTCACCTTTGAAAGAGCTGTAAAACAGATCAGAATTCATTAGGCAAATAAACAATGGGTTCAACTTGAAGACAGTTCA
The DNA here is from genome assembly GCA_002855965.1 of Monotropa hypopitys. Classification (NCBI taxonomy): domain Eukaryota; kingdom Viridiplantae; phylum Streptophyta; class Magnoliopsida; order Ericales; family Ericaceae; genus Monotropa; species Monotropa hypopitys. Next base: position 4,095 of record NMUG010013581.1, read on the forward strand.
GAAATTCTTACCAAGCGGCCCCTTCTAGGTCAAAAAAGGCTTGGAGCCATCAGTATGGTTGTTGTACCCTCCGTACACAACAATATAGATATTGACCCACCTCTCCGAATCCAAAATGTAGGTGAAGAGGTCACCAACCCCATCCCGGATGCTCAGAAAATAGCTCCCATATCATTTATTATGAGAAAGAGTAAAAAGGGAGAAAAAATCAGCAACAGTGAAGCCGAAGCCATGGATTTGACTCAGCCTGCGGATACACCCAACTATCTGGTATGAGTTGACCGGCATCTAGGACAGGGTCAGTCCATATTTAAGAAGGAAGTCCCTGATGAACTCGTCAACAGGAAGTCGAAGACCCCCCTCGGTAAAGGCCATGAGGGGGAAGGTTATACGGTCGTCAGCATAGGAGATCTCTTCAGATTCCCCTAGCAGGTCTAGGACGATGTCTGAAGGGATGGCATACTTGGCCCTGAAGTCAGCACGTGTCCACTAAAAATGATGGTTACGAAGAAATCATTATTGCCATCCAACCCGGCGAATACAGTGCATGCCTACAACGTCCCAGGTTTCTGATCTTTCCTCCAGCAAAACAAGCCTCCGACCAACTAGCATAGACCAGCCACAAGAATAACAGGAGATGTACGGCGGTACATGATCAATCCTTTCTAACATGTTGAATAGAATTGAGGGGCTATTGTGGTAGCCGTACCTCAACTGGGGATGGGTAAGACGATCTTATGCCAGAGGGGTCTACCATCGGCAGCGACAGGGAACAATGATCTCTGGCACAGCGGCACATTAGGGTCTGGACGTACAACTGCTGATGTGGCTCGGGTTGACCCAATGGCCTAATAATATCATAGAGCTGACGTCAGCACCAGGACCCGCCGTGTGCATCACACATTTGCAATTTTGGCGCCAAAGTCAGGTTGGACTATAAGTACCCCCATTGAGGTACTGTTTATGGATCTGATCCTTTCTTTCTAGCTCTTTGACTCTCAATTTCTGATTGCTCTCTCTCTCTGTCTCCTACAGTTACTGATGTAGCCATCGGAGGCCCCTCTCGGTCACTGACGACCGGTGGGCACTAACCCTTGTCTTATAGGAGCCAAGCAGGTGAAACCTTTTCTCTTATAGGCGATTCCCTTTATCTAAAGCATCCATCCCTCACTATCCGGACCAAGCACAGAGTTTTCAAAGAGGTAGTCAGATATTCAGTCACCACACTCTGTATGCATCCATAAAATTGAGCCTTTGGTGTCCGTTTGTGGCATAGACGAGTTTATCAATCTTGTCCAAGGGAAAGCAATCTTTCAGACAGGCGTCGTTGAGGTTGGTGTAGTCGACATAGACTCTCCATTTTCCAGACTTCTTTTTCACAATAGTGTTGGCGAGCCATGTGGGGTATTGAACCTCATGTATAGCATTTGCTTCGAGCAGTCGGTCTACTTCTTCAACGACCGTATGAGTGTGTGCCGGAGAGGAGCGCCTGGGTCTTTAGACGACAAGATGCCAGACGGAGTCGACGTTCAGCTGATGACAAATGAATGATGAATCGATGTCGGGCATCTCGTATGGAGTCCATGCGAAGACCTCTATATTTGTTTTAAGAAAACTCATCATATCTTCCTGCTCCTATTTAGAGAGTGAGGAGTCGATGAGAAAGGACCGACTACCATCCTCGTAGATTGGAACTGATATGAGCTCCTCCACTGCTTTTTCGGCTGCCGGAGCACAGACATCCTCAAGGACCGGAGCATCTAGTACCTCCACCCACTATACCTGTTTGATTTTCTTGTTCTCCCGGATGACTGAAATATAGCACTTCTTGGACGTCGATTGGTCGTCGTAAATATCTTCCTTCCATACGGAGGATCCAATGAACCGGACAACCTGGTGGTAGGTGGAGGTAATGGCCTGCATGGAGTGGATCTAGGTCCATCCAAGAATGGCATTGTACGGGCTTGGTATGTCGATTACGATGAACTCTATATCGACTGTGTTGGACCCAACTCAGACTAGAAGAGAAATCTTACCAAGAGGCCAACTGGGAGCATCATTGAATCCGACAAGAGGGACGTCAGTTGGCGGCAAGTTGTCAGTAGAAGGCTTGATGGCTTGAAAGAGGGAAACGTACATTACCTCAGATGAGCTTTTCTGGTCGATGAGGATCCGATGGATGTTGGCAGGACCGATGCAAAGAGTGACCATGAGGGCGTCATTGTGCGGGAGTTGGACATGGTCAAGGTCCTTCTCTATGAACGTGATGGACCAACCTGACCGCTCGCTGAGTATTTTTGCTTTGGAGCAGATCCGACCGTGAGCACTTGTTTAGGGGCATAGGTCTGGTCGATCTCTGCGTGAATGTGAGCGACAACCTCTTTGTTGAGTGGACCATTGATCACATTGATCATTGGAATGACCTCCTTAGTCTAGTTAAGGTGTCCGGTAGTCTAGGACAGCTCCTGGGTCTTCTGGTGTTCGATCCATCTATCCAGGTGTCCCTGCTGTACGAGGTCTTCCAAGTATGACTTGAAGGGTTTGCACCCGGTCGTAAAGTGTCCCTGCTCTTTGTGGTATGTGCAGTGGATTCTTTTGTCCTTAGACATGCTTGTCGTCCCCAACTTGTGGTCCGGCCATACGAAGAACGGCTGGTTCTCAATGTGCTTTAATACCAAGTAAATGGGTTCGATGAATACCGTGGTTTCAGCAATGAACTCATGGGCCCTTGGAGCCCTCTTGGGACTAGCTTTAATAACGGTGACCTGCCTCCGGATGCTAGATGGCTATAACGCTTAGAAGTGGTGCTCCTGGCACTGGGCTACCCATTCAGCGAGAAGGTCTTCCAGTTGACAGAATTTCTTTATCCAGAGTATGAGGTCATCCATGTCTTCTGGAGGATGAAGCATGAGATCAGCGAAGATTTTGCTGTCACTTTCTAGGCCAATCTTAAAAGAAGAAGCTTCCACCGTCTGGTCGCAACCATGAATCTCATTGAAGAGCTCCCAGTACCTCTCTGCATACTCTTGGAGGCTTTCATCCGGATGCTTCCGGAGGCTGATAAGGGCATCAACCTCCTTTCTTTTCTTGTTGCTTGTGACAAATCGAGCCATAAAGGCTCATTCAAGGTCCCGGTGAAAGTAATGCTATGTGAAAGGAGAATGAATAAACCAGAGAGAGTCGAGAGTGCCAAGGCTCGCCAGAAATACCTTGCATATAATAGAGTCATTGGTGGTGTAGAGTGAGATGATCTGTCGATAGTGGATGAGGTGGGTGTACGCATCTGTTTTTGGATCGTATTTTGTAAACTTTGGCAGATTGAAGCCTGGGGAGAGAGTTGCCAACTCAATCTCTGGAATGAATGGAGAGAGACTCAACTTCGAAATAGAAAAACACTCTCTCATTGATACATTAAAAGAGAATAAATGAACTCTTAACTACTACAAATACAAACCACTGAACAATTGATAAACTTTCCATACTTTACCACTGCAACTGCTAGACTGGACCGATGGACACTAATCACGATCACCCCAAAAGAAGGAACATAAACATATGCGTCAGCAACGACATCTGGTGAATACTATATAAAATCATAAAGAAGATAAGTAAATAGCTATTATTTCTCAAAAAACATGTTCATTTCTAAAACCCTTTACTTCTTTGGAAAAACATTCATTTCTCAATATACTCTCTCATTTATTCTTTCAAAACAATTTCCATTTTAACTCGCATAAAATCCCATTTTCCTCAATCTCTGAAAATGTTCTTTTCTCATTTCCCTCTTTTCTTAAAACAAACTCATTTTAATCTCTTTTATTTTCTTGAAAAATTCATTTCTGATAATCTCATAAGGATCTATCTCATATTCATACTCGTACTCATACTCATACTTTTCTCAGAACTACAATTTCTTGACTCATCTCGGAACTCTAATAGCTAAGGGTCATTGATACCACTAAGAATACATTGTTACAGATGTCTTATCCCGTGAAACATCCCCGATAAGTACACAAGTAATGAACCAGGGACCGCTCGTAGCTTCATCCCAGTGGTAGGGAAAACATACTACGTAGTCCACCCAATTTAATCATTGGGACCCAGCTACACACCGGGTGCATAATATCTAATAGTACTCATACTTACAGTACTATAGCATGCTATTAAAGCATGATCCAAAATCTCATTCTTCTCTTTATTATCTTTCTCAAATGCATCTTTTATTTTCTCTTCCAAAAACTCATTCTTTCCATTCTCTTTTGATAAAGTTGTGTTTTGTTGATGTCTTGAACGTGTAATGTCTATGTATAATATGTATGGCTTGGGCTATAAATGAAAATCATGATATGAATACCATCCTCCCCTAAGTACATAAATATGTGCTTGTAAACTTGTAATTACATGGCTTAGGATGAAATTGAACTGAAATGGAAATTTGCATCAAATGCCATATGAAGGTTGAATGGTCTAATTTGAAGAATGGTCCATGCATGAAAATTGAAGTTACAATGCACTAAGTGAAGGTTGAATTCAACCTTTCTTAGATTAAGACATTTTGTCTGTATATTTTAATTCATCCTAAAAATAGCTAGAAAATGGCAACAAGTATAGCTTGTGGAAAACGGATAAATTGACCCATGAGATCTCCATGAAAATTAGGAAAAATATATTCGTTATGAAGCTAATATCTCAGGCTATCCACAGGTATATAATACATATATATTCATTCAGGAATTCAAACCCAAAAATAACAAAAGTCAGAAAAAGTTTCCAAAGCGACAGACAGTTGGATAGACTTTGGGAGAATGCAAAATTGACCGACCAAACGGTCGAATTATGAGGCCCATAATATATATAATTATAACTAACATTCTAAGATTTGGAACCGGTCGCAGGACCGGTCGAAGGACTGGATCTACCGGTGTCCAGGACCGGATCCACTAGCCTATCTATCAGTCCATCTACCGGTCTGCGGAAAAAATTGAAAAAACTTGATTTTTGAATGTATTGCTTTGAATTGAGTTCTAGAATCTTTATACACTAAAATTAAATGTTTTATTAACCCTTTTCAATTTAAAATCGTGGCCAAGAACTCTTTATTTTACATAAAGTAAATATTTTATAAGTTGCCATATTTGGGTCTATTAAGGGTTGTTGCAGGCTAAAAGGATTTTAGCCACAAGAGTGTTTATGGCCATCTGAAACCTCTGAGGGGATGTTGTTCTGAGATAATGCAGTCAGTCTTTTTCTTGTCTCATCCGAAATTCAAAAGATCCATTGAGTGAAGGTTGTGATATAATGTGTGAGTATATTGTAAGGGAAACAGGTGAGTCGAGGAAGTGAGGTGGTCTAAGATATAAGGCTCTGTAGAGAGTTACAACAGAGGGGGTTCTACGAGAGTCAGTCGTGGGACAGAAAGGATAAAAGAAACAAAGGGTCACTAGTTCAAAAGGCAGAGAAGAGAGAAGGCTCCATCAACATTCTTTGGGTTGCTAAGGCTATTGTAATAAAGTAAAAAAACAGTGAGTTCATTCCCTTCTCTTACTCCATTAACACACACACACACAAAGCTTCATTGGAACATCTCCTTGAGTGTGTAAAATTCCTTAGTCTTCCTCCTTACCCATTCCTTCATTGATATGCTATTTTGATAGGAGGTTAAGAAAAACAGTAGAGGTTGTCCTCCCTTACAAATCTCTCCTCACATACCCTACATTGGCATATTCATGAAGTGAGGAAGAGAGAGTCTTCCATGCCACTCATTATCCTTATATTGGCATATTTTCACTTGGAGTTAGGCTTGGGAAGGTGAAGGATTGACCATAATAGGATTCATGATTCAATTAGTTTAAGGGGACTTGATAAGATTGTTTAATGCTTCTAGTTAAGAATATCAGTTTATAAATCTTCCTTACATGGATATCTCTTATGCAAATTTTGAATAAACATATCCCTAGTGCTTGAACATCATATTATAGATTA
>NMUG010013582.1:0-10076 GCA_002855965.1 Monotropa hypopitys
AAGGGCCTAAACATTGCTGGGCATTTTCACAAATGAAATTTTTTTCCTGGAACATAAGGGGATTAGGGGTTCCATCAAACGCAAAATCCTGAAACAAAATGTAAGAAAATTTGGTCCTGACATCATTATGATTCAGGAAACGAAAAAAGAAACCACAACTGTCACGGAAATTTCAAAATATTGGGGCTCTTCTCATTTCGGTTTTCAAGTTTCAGATGCAGTGGGGAGATCTGGGGGCAAATCGATTCGCAAGTTTCCAAAAATCGGATCTGCAGCAAAAAGGGTTTGTTTCCAATTTAGAACCAATTCGCGATGGTATTCAAACCTTCCAGCAATCAATCAAGGGTTACGGGTTTCCAAAATCGCATCGAGGCGATTTGATTTATCACGACAATCTTCTAGCTGATTTTGTGTAAGTCTTCTTCAATCGCAGCAAATCAAATTGCGATATCCATCTGGGTTTCCAAAATCATCCTCTTCGCAAAAAATCGCACAGTAGATTTTTGCGCAAGGCATCAAATCGGGGTAGTTCACAGAGGTCATCTGGGCGATTTGTTTCGCAAAGGCAAGTTTCCCAATTTTGATTTCATCTGTGGAAATCTCTCAAACGAGGGGTTTCAAATTACAACAATGGTTGAATGGTGTTTCGATATAAGTGTGAAAATGTTTAGATAGGGCTTCGAAAAAAACAGCAGACATTAAAGAGATCGAAGGAGATACAGTACAGAACTGATTGAGAGGAGGCAGAGATTGATCGAGGGAGTCAGAGGGATAACGTGAAATACTTGCTGAGGGTAGAAACGAGTGGTACACACGCTGGGTTAGTGCTGACGAGAAGACATTGAGGGAGTGAGGTGTGTGTTTGATCGAAAATTGCAGTGCTGAGATAGACAGAACTGATTGGGAGTGTGAGAGGGCTTGAACAAAAAATTGCAAACGAGTGTTCAAAATTTACAGAAGGGTGTGCGAGTGTGATATAGCTGATAGTGTGCTTCTGAGGTTGATTGAGAAGAAAACAGACAGATTGAGAGGTTTCATTTTCTTTGAGTTGAGGGTGGTGATTAAACAAAAATTACAGTGGTGAGACAGGGTAGGGGTGTGCACACTTTTGAGAAATACTCATGTTTGATGTGTCTAATTTGTGTTGATTGCTATGTTTGTGCGACACAAGTTTGACGTTTCTGTTTTTGATATTATAGTCTGAAAATTCACAGTGTACCACATTCATACACAACACAGAACACTCACTGATACAATATGCATGTATAGACTCAAAAGTTCTAAGAGTTGTGATATTTGTCACTTTGTATGTCTCGTTCATGATTTAGTCTATCACCGATATTTAGTGTTTTTGGAGTTAATAGAACGAGAATATGAGATACCTCAGCGTATTCTCTTGTTCAGACATTAAACCTCAGTGTTTAACTGATTCTGAACATTTTATGTTCCGCGGATCAAACTTTCTAGTTTAAGTTCGCGGACCGTTGTTTCACGAAAGATTAATCCTTGTAAATGAGATTGAATATATTGTTAATACATTAAATAAATCCTTGAACTTTAATTTAAACTGTGTTTGGTGTTTGGATATTTGTTTACTCTCTCTCGTTGCACTTTAATTATGTTTAATATTTTTTGAAATTATTAAAAAGTCTATTCCCCCCCTCTAGACTTATTTGTCAACCCATTGCACAGTTTTTCAACATAGTTGAGCATTTACCTTAGTTCCTGAAGAGACCGAGAATGCAAATTGCGACGTTGCAGGTACTATTATATTAGGTGATATGGATGCACATATGTTAATAAATTCAAACACTACAAATGTTTTCGTGTATATGACATTTGCAAGAGAGTTACCTATAACAAGTCAATCCTTAGAATATAATTTATGTATCTAGCGACCGACGAGTGGGGGTGTTGTTGTTTGTATGATATATAAGGAGTGTGAAATCAAGGTACGAGATAAAAAATTTCTGGTTAATTTAATTCCTCTACAGATGGTACATTTTGATGTCATATTGGGCATGTCTTGATTATCTACCAATTATGCTACGATTGACTACTTATCAAAATGTGTCAAGATTCAAATCCATAAACAACTTATCTTTGCCTTTGAGGGGAAATAAAGTGTACCACAGCCTTTTTATATCTTATCCATCAAAGCCTATCAAGTGATTCAAAAAGGGTGTCAGGGATATTTCTGTTATGCGTTAATTGTGGAAGGAGATAAATTGGATATTTCTAATATTCCTATAGTCAATGAGTTTCCTAATGTATTCCCTGAAGAATTTCTCGAATCATTGGTGGATCGGGAGATATAATTTTCAATTGATTTTATTTCGGGTACCCGACCTATTTCCAAAACCCCATATCATATGGAACATTTAGAGTTGAATGAATTAAAAATTTATTTGCAAGATTTACTAGATAAAGGGTTTATTAAGCATAGTGTATCACCATTTGGGAGCAACTGTCTTATTTGTAAAGAAGAAAGACAGGACAATGTACATATGTATAGGTTATCGAGAATTTAACAATATCACTATTAAGAACAGATACCCTTTGTTTTGGATTGTCGGTTTATTTCATCAGTTGTAAGGAGACCAGTTCTTTTATAAAATTGATCTTCGATGTAGGTATTATCAATTAAAATTTAATGTGGAGGATGTTAAGAAGAACATATTTCATACCAGGTATGGTCATTATGAATTTCTTATTTTGACCTTTGGAGTGATCAATGACCCAACGACTTTATGGATCTAATGCACTGAGTATTCAAATCCCATTTAGATGATTTCGTCATTGTTTTTATTGATGATATTCTTGTATATTTGAAAACTCGGGATCAACATTCTCATCGTCTTATGAGAGTTTTGCAAACTTTGCGGGAGAAGAAGCTTTATGAAAATTCAAGAAGTGTGGATTCTGGTTATCTAGTATTACTTTTATGGGGAACGTAATCAATGGAAAAGGCATATCATTGGATCTGCAAAAAGTGGAAACAATTTTTAATTGGCCACAACCAAGTTATGTGATTGATGTTTGAAGTTTTCTAGGCTTGGCAGGCTATTATAGAAAAGTTTGTTAAACACTTCTCTAAAATTGCAGTACCATTAATGGAATTGACAAGGAAGGGAATGACCTATGAGTGGATAGAGGAAAGGGAGCAATCTTTTCAGGAGTTGAAGAAAAGATTGATATCAGAACCAAATCTTACTCTACCATCAGGTACGGAGGGGTTTGTTATTTTCAGTGATGCCTCTCACGAGGGGTTAGGATGTGTCCTAGTACAGAATGAAAAAGTTATTACGCATGTTTCACGATAGTTAAAGCAATATAAAAAGAATTACCCCACACATGATTTGGAGCTAGCGTCGGTGGTTTTGCGTTAAAGATATGGAGACACTACTTATATGGGGTAAGTTGTGATGTTTTCACTAATTACCAAAGTCTCAAATATTTATTTTCACAAAAAGAGATCAACTTATGAACAAATGTGGCTAGAATTGATAAAATATGACAACTTGACGATTCAATACCATCTTGAGAAAGCAAATGTGGTAGGGGATGCATTTCGCCAGAAAAATTCAACATTAGCAACCTTCTCCATTCAACTAGTGTTATTTAAGACGGTGAAACAAAAGTAAGTTGAAGATCCATTTCTTAAGAAGATTATTGAGGAGGTAAAGAACGAGCCCAAAATTTGTTTTTTATTTGACTAGGATGTGTTGAAATTTAGAGGTAGGATTTGTGTTCCGACTATGGTTGATATTCGATAACAAATTCTGAAGCAGGCTCACAAATCCAAATTTTCTATTCATCCTAGAATGACAAAGATGTACCACGATTTGAAAATAGTTTATTAGTGACGGAGTATGAAGACGGATGTACCTGAGTTTGTATCACATTGCATTGAATGCCAGAAAATCAAGACTGAACATCAAAACCCCGCAGGATTGTTGTAACCATTGCATGTGCCCGAATGGAACTAGGAGCATATCATAATGGATTTTGTATTGGGTATGCCAACTACGGTAAGAGGTAATAACTCTATTTGGGCGATTGTTGATCGCCTAACCAAATCTACTCATTTTCTAGCGGTAAATACTACTTTGCCTTTGGAACAACTTGTGAAATTGTACATTCAAGAAATTATCAGATTTCAAGGGACACAAATTTCTATTGCTTCTGATCGATATCCTCATTTTGCATCTAAATTCTGGAAGAGTTTAGAGAGATCTATATGTACCGAGCTCTGATTCAGCATGAATTTTCATCCACAGATGGAGAGGGTGATTCAGACTATGGATGATATGCTCCGAGCCTGTGTGCTTGATTTTCAAGGTAGCTAGGAAAATCATTTTCCATTAATCAATTTTGTTTACAACAATAACTATCAATCCAGCATTGGTACGAAGCATTGTAAAAGAGAAAATGATGTTCATCGATATGTTGAACTGAAGTTTGGGAGAGACAATTGATTGGACCAGAAATAGTCTAGTTAACCACTAAAAAGATTCAGATTATCCGAGAGAAGTTGAGAATGGTATAAAACAAGTAGAAAAGCTACGTAGATATGCGACGGAGACCATTGGAATATCAAGTCGGAGATCTCATATTTTTGAAGGTATCACCCATGAACTACATAGCTCGATTTGAAAAGAAAGGAAAACTAAATCCGAGGTACATTTGTTTGTATAAGGTAATATGAAAAATTGGGAAGGTCAACAAGACTTACCACCAAAACTAGCTTTTGTCCATGATTTCTTTCATGTTTCGATGTTGCATCAGTATCTTTTGGACCCGACTTAAGATTTTCTTACAAAGATTCCTGTGGAGGGATAAAGTATAGATGACACGTGGAAGCTCGGATTAGATTAATAAAGATGTTATTCAGTGCAGCCAGAGTGTCAGGATTGTTATGTATGATGTTTGAAGGTGATGTCTCTCTGTTTGGCTCCGCGGATAATGTCATCTCTTTGAGATTAGGACATCTGTGCGGGATGTCACGTAGGAATATTATCATTGCTGATTAGATTGTCCATGATTAGCTGGTGATATGTCCAATAGAGTAAGAAGAACCTGTTTAGGGACATGCTTGCCAGATTGTGGATGATTTAGTTGGATTAGTTGTACAAGGATTAATGTTTAGACCTTGGCTGAAGTAATATAGCCAGCCCGTGTATATCCTTGTATACAACACGATCAGGATTAGGTCTAGAAGGACATTCTGGCAGTGCGACGATAAAGGTGCGCGGGAGGATTATGACGGACGAGGTAAGCCTTACATTAATCATAGATGTCGGTTGAGAATAAGGCTAGGCCAGTGCGGCAAGCATCTTCAGTGCGGGTTCATGTCAGTGCGGTTGTGGTACGTGCGGGCATCAATTGGTCAGTTAATAGCATTGGATGAACGCGTAAGTTCCACACGGTCACTTGAATCGTTATGTGCTAAATAAGAGGATAAGAAGAGAAGATGTAAGGATGCTACAGGGAAGAAGACGAGGAGCCTTCTGTCCACGTTCATTCCCCCTCCTTGATAAGAAGTCAAGGAGTTAGAAGGTCACCATTAATGAAGAGAGCAAAGATACAAAAGGCAAGTGTTTCACCTGTGAAAGGTACATTCTAAGTCATTTGAACTAATTCTGTCGTGAACTCTCTCTGTTCTCTCTCTCTTTCGATAAGGATTTGGTTTTTCCATTTGGGACTAACTTAATTATCGGAGGGCCTTCCAAGCCACAATGGCGGGGGATCTTCTAACTATTTTCTGTGGTTACAGAGCATTGTCGTGAGATTGAACCGCGATTGAGGAGTATTCAGTAAGGAAAGAGTTCTAAGTTCAGTCCAGAAGAAGCATTCAATGACAGTGAGGTATTCACCATCGACAATTGGCACCGTCTATGGGATAGCCACGCATAATTTGAAGGAAAGGGTTCGCATTTGAAGAGGTTGAAGTAGAGATGGCGGTTAGTAGAGACAACGAAGTAGAACAGACTCCGGAAGGAGGCAGGATTGTTGGGGATGGGCGAGGAACCCAAGGAAATGACTATATTCCACCCCCAGCCACAGGAAGATGAAGAGTCAGTCCCGATTTCAGATCTTTCTTAGGAGAGGCTCGAGCAAACGAAAAGAAGTAGGGACGACTGACGCTGTGCGCGAAGAGGATGAGGAATGCCCGGACATCGAGGACGAGTATGATATGGAAGACAAAAGCCCTAGCCGTTCCAGGTCCCTGGGCTCCCAATCCCAATCCAAGTCCAAGTCTGTTAGAAATAAGGATTTGGTTGAATTGGTTAGGACCTAAGGGGAGACGATACGACGACTAGAGGTTCAGATGGAGAAGATGGTGTGATAGAAAGATGAAGCACCACAAGGAAACCGACCTTTGGTTATCCCAGGAAGGCAAAACGTCCATACTCGTCCAAGAACACATGGGGGCAGAGGATGGCACCCAATGTTCGAAGACCAGTGGGGGTGCAAATGATGAGAGACTGGTGGGTGGCACAAACAGGGGAGTGCAGGCTCCACCACCTCCCCTGAGAAGGGAGGGGGTGGTCAGGTACTCTCCAAAACCCAGTGAGCATCAAAGCAAGACACGAAGCAGGGATTCACATCGCACCAACCGAGTTCAGTAAGCAAGATCAGTGAACTCAGTTCCAGACCTGAAGGACCATTTGCGAAATAGGGCTCAGGCCAGATCTGCTCAGAACCAACAGGAGGCTAATCCATAGATGGAGGATTTGAGAAGATGGATAGATAATAGGTTCAGAGGCAGGGCAACAGCCCAGGAGAGTGCAAGAAAGGCGATCCAACAGATCACCTCGACTCCTTTTTCTCGCAAAATTACAGACTACAGAATCCCTAGGGGTTTCTCATTGCCAAACTTTCCTAAGTATGATGGTAAAGTGGACCCAGTGGCTCACTTGAAAGATTTTCAGCAGGCTCTCATCCTCTATGAGGGTGATGAGTTCCTATATTGTAGAATGTTTGCATCTAGCCTAGGACGAATGGCTCTCAGTTGGTATCACAAGTTGCCTGCACACTCCGTCAACAGTTAGGGGTAGCTTGCAGAGTTATTTGTTGGACGTTTCATGACCAGACGCACAGCTCCAAAGCACTTTGATTCCTTGACTTCATTTAGAAAACGGTCAAGTGAATCCTTGCGTGAGTATGCGGGCAGGTATATGGAAACTTATAATGATGTGGAAGATTGTATAGAAAATAAGGCAGTTGCCATGTTCAGGTTAGGACTCTCCTTTGGTGAGAAACTAAGGGAGTCCCTAACCTTGAACCCGGTGGAGTCCTTTCTCGACCTCATGGAAAGGGTTGAGCAGCACGCTAAGTTGGAAGAAGAGGCCAACAGGGAGGCAGGCTGCACAGCCAACATGGCTCACCACGCTCACGTTGTTGAACCAGACGAGAAGAAGAAGAAGAGAAAAAGGTCAGCACGACCACAGTCTCCCGAGAAGGAAGTCAGCGCGGCGCCAACGCCCGCCACACAGCAAGCCAATTTTAACGGTTTGCCACTCCTGAGAATGGGAAGGCCATGTCCAACCTCGTATAGAGCAATTCATACCGAATTCAATATCCCAATTTTTTGGATGATCTTCCCTTTGCAAAGTGAGCCATACTAGAGGTGGCCAGCCAGGCAGGGAGGAAATCAAGCAGAGTTGGAAGCGATATGCCTAAGGTGTAGTTACCATAGAGAATATGGTCATAAAACAGAAGATTGTAGGATGTTCAAACAATTTCTAGAAGAGCTGGTGGAGGCAGGTCATTTGCAGCAGTACCTAGCTCAACCCCCGTACAGAACAACAAGTAGGTATGGGTGGTTGGGGTGGTAATTGCTCAGATGAGGACCCTCCTCTTGCTGGTCTGATCTGTATGATTCATGAAGGTGAAGAGCAGGTTCCACTCTGAGAATCTAGAGCTTCAAGGAGGAAGCAGGCTTCAGAACACCATGTGCTACTGCTCGGACAGAAGAGGCAAAGAGAGGAGGAAGGGTACACCGCATAAATTGCCTTCGCAGATGAAGACTTGGAGGGGGTCACTGTGCCGCACAACGATGCTTTGTTTGTTACCCTGAACATTAATAGATTTGACACTAAGAGGATATTGATAGACCAGGACAGCTCTATCGACATCTTGCATTTGCAGGCAATCTTGAAGATGGGCTTGTCTCAAGAAGATCTAAGGGAAGTTCGGATACCCTTGATTGGCTTCAGTACAGAACTGGTGTGGCCTCTTGGTTCCATAGTGCTACCGGTCAAAGTAGGGCATATCACCAAGGATGTGGAGTTCTTGGTCACCGATGTACCTTCTGCCTACAATGCAATTATGGGGAGGACGTGGATGCACAGAATGGGTGCTATCCCATCCACTTATCATCAGCTGATCAAATTTCCAGGCCATAAAGGGGTGGAGAGCATTCGAGTGAACCAAAAGTTATCCCAAAATTGTTTTCTTGCTTGAATCAAGACAGGGCCAAAGTACGAGCAAATCAAGTCCATTGAGGTGCCCGACCAGCCCATTTTAGATGATGTGGGTATGGAACTGAGCGCCCGCGTAGTCGAGAGCTTGAGAAAAGTTCTTGCCCATGAGTTAGACAACGACATGTACTTCTTCCTCGGGAATGAGCTCTCGGGGAAGGAGGCCCTTGAATATGAACGGGTGCTTAGGGAAAATATTGACATATTTGCTTGGACTCCAGCAGAGATGCCTGGGGTTGAGCCAAGCATAATACGCCATCACCTCAATGTAGATCCTTGCCACAAGCCAGTTTTGCAAAGACGAAGACGCTCAGCCGCGCACCATGCAGAGGCAGTTATAGAGGAGGTTGGCCATTTGTTGGAGGCCAAGGCAATTAGGGAAGTGTACTACCCCGAATGGCTGTCAAATACCGTTGTTGTGAAGAAGAAGAGTGGAGCGTGGAGGATTTGTGTCGATTTCACTGGTTTCAACAAGGCATGCCCAGAAGATAGTTTTTCCATGCCAAAGATTGATCAACTAGTGGACTCCACAACAGGGTATGCGCGGATGAGCTTTTTGGACGCTTACAGAGGCTATCACCAGATCGCTATATATAAACCCGATCAGGAGAAAATCGCCTTTATCACTCCTTTGGGTTTGTAGTGTTATAAGGTGATGCCTTTCGGAATCAGAAATGCAGGTGCCACCTATCAGAGATTAGCTACGCTGATATTTAAGGAATTATTGGAAAAGACCATGGAAGTGTACATTGATAATATGGTGGTCAAGTCCAAGGAGCTGGACTCCCACATATTGGATTTGTGTTAGACTTTCTACATCCTACGGCAGTACGGCTTGAAGCTGAATGCCTCCAAATGTGCTTTCGGGGTGAGTTCAAGCAGTTTCCTAGGACACCTCGCCACTAGGAGAGGAATTGAGACAGATCCTAGCCGGATAGTTGCATTGCAAAATCTCCAAAGTCCGAGAACGACTAAAGAGGTGCAACATTTGACTGGGATGGTTGCCGCGCTGAAAACATTTTGGCCATTGGCCGGTGGTGCGACTATGCATGACAATTGTGTGACACGAGTCGGATTAAGATAATCACGCATAGTACGAGCCGGTGGCACAACTGGATCGACATCACCTTCGGCCATTGGGTCGAGAGGGGGAGTTTGATTTCGCACTAGTCTATGAGTTTGGTCACGAAAGTAACCGTACATATACCAATGGACTTCTCTCAAGAAATTTTATTTGTGAACTTGTTTTTGGATTCAAAGAGAAATAAATTCAAGATTAGACGTCGCCTCCCCGGCAACGGCGCCAAAAATTCTTACGCCTTCAATGTGTATTACAATAAAGAGGTAACCCGAAGCGTAGGGCTAGATTGTGCGTAGCATAATACTCGGGAAGTCCGAGATCGATTCCACAGGGAGGTTATGCTTAATGCTTGAAATTACTTCTTTTCGAGGGTTTAATGGTTTTGAGGCTATAAGTAGCCAACTTAACTTTGATGGAAATGTATTTTTTAATCCTTAACTCTAACTTTGCAAGATTGAAGAAAGTTAACTAATTAAAAGCGGGTGTGGTCATGACTACGGCCTCCACAA
>NMUG010013583.1:0-10076 GCA_002855965.1 Monotropa hypopitys
TAGAATCGACTGCGTGTGTTATTCCTTTGATCGTGTGACTATGGATGACCCAAGGAGGTTGAGTGGAGTACGTGTCCGGCCGGCACATCTCTAACTCAAACCCTTGTGTCACTTGATGTCACATGGGGGTGGGGGGGTGGGGGGACATATATGTCCATCCAAAAATCGTTATCTATATATATACTTGTGTGGGGTGTCCGTGGGAATTAGCAGTACGAAAATCGTATGAGAACACATGTATGAAAATGGTGAAACAACAATAATAATGAATACCACCGATTGTATTCCCGCTTGTTCTTGCTCCTTGTATGCGTTGTTGATTTCGGCCAATGGTCTCCTATTTCTGAGCTCGTTTGGAGCAACTATCACTTGTTGTATCGTTGGTGATTGAAATTGTTGTGCCAATTTGGGAGTTGCCCCTTTGTCCTTTGTGCGACACTCAATGGGATCCTAAATTTGGCACCTTCCCATAGCTGATCGTTCGTTCTCAAGGAGAACTCGTGGTGTGTTGTCTCGTTGCTCCTTTACACCTGTTGTCATTTTCGACTAACGGATTCCTATGTCTGAAATTATTAGAGCATCTATTATTCGTCATACCCTTGATAAGGTTGACTATTGTACCAACGCGTCCGCACCATCTCGGGAGTTGTCCCTTTGACCCTTGTGCGATGCACGGTTTGGTTTGGTCTGGCTTCTCCAAATTGTTGGTTCCTCATTCTGAAAAGAAATGTTCCACCTATAGTTGCACCATGCGTTGGTGGTTGTCTTTTTGGAACGATTGTTTGATTGCCGTTGCCCTCTTGCGTGTTGGTAGTTTCCATGGGAAATATTGTCCTCCTTGTTGTTGCTCTTTGAGTGTTGATAGCTTCGGTGAAGAAACATCATCCATGTTGTGGTTACCCTATTGGAGAATGGACGATCGTTTCGGTGTCCCTTGTATCGGGAAGTATCCCTTTGATCTCGTCGCGTGGTTCATGGCTTGGACATGAACTTTGTTCTTCGGTGTTTCGATACACTTCCATCCTTAGGAAATTTCGGGGACGAAATTCTTTTAAGGAGGTTGAGATGTCATGACCTGAATTTCCATTCCTCTTAAAATTCGATTTTTGTGGAAATAAAATATAATTCGTTGAACTTTAGAGCATTTGAGGTCTTGGTAAGGTTGGGTGGACCTTGAGAAGGAGTCCATTGTAGGTTGATCCTCCCCAACATGAAATTCATTCTCGTCCGAATCATTGAAGTTTGATCGTCCTTTGTTCGTTCATCGTTTATTGATCGTTTGATCCATTCGTGACTTCGAGGAAGGCTAAGGGATGGCCTTGGAATATCATTTCAGTGCGTAGAATGTTCGGGAAGTGTCCTTGGATGAGTTGGGAAGGTTCGGAGTCTTTTCGTTGCGTTTCGAAGTTTTTCTGCAAGCATCGTCTGGACCACGCTTGAGGTTCGTCCGGACGACAGGTCCCGAAAATGGTACTTTGGTTCAGGAGGTTTCGTCCGGACCATGGTTGGTCTTCGTCCTGACCATGGGGTTTCGTCCAAATGACCGTGACTTTCGTCCGGACGACGGTTCGCAGAATTGCGCGATTTGGCTGTTTTAAATGAGGGGCATGATGGTATTTTCACCCCTAAGTCGTTCCCAACCCCACAAATTCGGTTTGGGGGTTCCTTCTTCTTCATTTGGAACCCTAAGCTTCTCCCTCTCTCTCTCTCTCCTTTCATCCATGGAAGCTCCCACCTCTCTCCTCTCTATCTCTACCTTCCCAAGCTCAAATGGAGATTTCCAAAGAACAAACATTGTTCCTCTCGTCTCTAGCTCTCCGGTAAGTTCCCTACTTTCTCCATTCCTCCAAAACTCGAAGTTAGGACTTGGGAGGAAAGTGCTTGGATCGAGAAATGGCAAGGAGAAATGTTGCTCCCCTTGGCAAGAGCAATCCGGCAACCCACTTGGCGAATCCATCCGGCAAGATTTTGGATTCCGGTGACTTTCTGGCGAGGAGCTATGGAGATGCGGTCTTGAGGAACATTGAAGAGGATGAAACGATCTACGCGGTAGCGGGTTTGGTTTGCAGCAACATTTTCCGGTGACTTTCTGGCGATTGCTCCGGTGGGTAAATTCTTGATCATTATCAAGCTTGTGCGTGTGTGTGTATTTAGTTCTTCATGTTTGTGCCTTAAGTTCAAAATGATTTCCCCTTATATCGTCCTTGCGGTTAAATAGAACTCCCTTGGTAGAATTATGCAATTTTGGGTCGATAGGTATCGATAGTGAAATAAATAAGTTTTGGAGCGTTGATTAGTGATTGAATGGTTAGTTGGTCACCCTTGAATTCATAGACACCACATGTTCGGTAAAATGACTTAGCCTATTATAAATGGGCCTTTGGGAGGATTTGACATGGTTGAATAAGTCATAGGACTTGGGTTGTATCGCGATGGATTGAATGTTACATGGTTATGAATGTGGACTCTTTGAGGTAAACCGTAAATGAAATTGTGGCGACTTCACTTGATTGTGTGGACCTCCCTTGGCGTCGCCAAGGTTAGAGGTATAAACTCCCCCATTGATACTACTTGGGTGTGTTGGCGTTGACATTGAGTTTGATGATCAACTTGGAAAAGTGGACATTGTAGTTAGTCCTCCTTGACGTGGTCAAGGTTGAGGTTGAAAGGCGGAAAAACAACAATCTATCAAATGAACTCTCAATATTGAGGATGTGCCCCACGAGGGCTACTCGTGCTCGACCTTGAACCCATCATATGTAAATTATGAAATGAAAACGAGAACGACGATTCATGAATGAAATTGATAACGACGAATATGATTGGATTGTTTCTATGCGGGAAATGTACTTGATTTTAGGGATTCCCGACATAGTAAACTTGTGATGACGATCCGTGAATGTACTTGATTTTTAGGGATTCCCAGGATAATATTCGTAACAACGATACGGGATTGATATATTCTTACGCGGGAATAGACTTGACTTTTAGGAATTCCCGGGATGGTCGCTCCATCCACGACTTTGTGCACAAAGGGGGCTACGTGAGCCCTCCCAACGGCCTTTGGGGAAGACGGATTAGGTTTGGCTAGTGTGTTGACGAGCTACTAGACCAACCTTGCCATATCGACGTTACTACGATACTTGGATGAATACGGAATGGACTTGATTTTTAGGGATTCCGGGATTCATACCACCTTAGCAAGCCATGGATGAATACGGAATGGACTTGATTTTTAGGGATTCTGGGATTCATATCATTTGTGAGCTATAGATAAATACGGGATGGACTTCATTTTTAGGGATCCCGGGATTTATCGAAATTAACAATAAAACACACATTGGGATATACTTGTGATGGAATCCCGCGCACTTGTCATGATGCGATCAATAAACCAAATGATAACTCAAACATATGATTCTTTGGAAAGGAAGTGGAATGAAAGTAAGAATGATGATCTAAGTCATATTGGGATAGACTTGTAATGAAATCCCCTTGGCACTTGATAGTGCGTGATCCTCGGAACAATAAGAGAACCTTTTCGATAAATTTTGTGGACACCCTCTTTTGTTGTCCCTTGCACGATGTTTACACACCTTGATTAGATATCTTAGCGCAGTATTGGGTTGGGATCCTTAGTAGATCCTTGGAGTTGTTGGATTTTAGTAGTAAGGTTGGTTGAGTCGAGATTTGAGGTCGTTTCAGTCGGACTTGGGAGGTTGTATCTTTGGTGTTCATTTGAGGTTACGGTTTGGGTTTTGACACACTTGTCGACAATATGCCTTGGTCCCTATTATTTTGTGCAAGGCTTACACTACGTGCACCCTTGGTCCCCTTATCTTTCTTTTGTACCTTGACGGTGGGCCCCTTGCCCTTAGCAGAGAGTTGGTAGTGAAGACTTGAGTTTGAGTTGAATTAGTATTTGGGTTTGACACCTTTACTCCTCTTGCACTTGAGGAGGTTAGTTGACGGACCTATATCTAGGTCGCCTTTGTTCCTTGTGTTGCCCTCTCTCTCCTGCTCTACTACTTGTGTTTATCTTTACAGCTTCTCTACTTGTTGTCTTCTACTGTTGCGCCTGTTTACATCTTTACTACTTGTGCTGGCCCCTCCTAGGCATGCACCACCCGTGCATGTTTGGTAGTGGTCAGGAGTTTATCTACTGAGCCGTGGTATGCTCAGACCTTCGTGGTCCCCCCCACAGGTTGTTGCAGAGACGTGTTGAGATTGTTGAGCTTGGAGCTTCGTCAGCTTCCGGGTTTTCAGGGATCGTTGCAGCAGGTTTCACTTGGTACTTTTGTTGACTCCCGAGGGTGAGATGTACCCTCACTCTCCTTTCTGTTCAGTATAGTTGTAGTCGTTTGACATTTGTTCTAGCTTCCGCTTTTCTATTAATATCGTATCATTTGTATCTTGAAATATAATGAGAACAGAATGAAATGTGTAGATACTACAAGTAATGTTTCCCTCTGCTTTTATTTAAATTATTTAAAAAAAAAGTGGTTTGAAAATCCGGGGCGTGACACCGGATATGGTAAACACTGAGGAAAAGCGATGTAAAAGATTTAGAATGGGGTTAGCCAATCTGGTGAGTTCGAGGATGTTGCCTTTTAGAGAGAGGAATTTTGCAGACTTAGTGGACATGGATAAGAAAATATGGTCGGACATTCAATCATTTTGGGCAAGAGAGGAGAATAAGAAAAGACAGAGGTTTGACTAATGTGGGAATTCGAAAGGGAGCGGTTTTAGGGGAGGAAATTTAAATTCGGGTTTTAGTAAAAATCGAGGTGGTAGTGGTAATGGGAGTCAAAGGAGTGGGTGGAATGGAAAAAAGGAAGAGAGTGTTAATCGACCTGCATGGTCTAATGGGAAGGACTTTTCAAGGAAGTGTTTCAAGTGTGATTCGCCGAATCACATTGCTAGAGATTGTAATGCAAATGTGATTAAGTGCTTTAGATGTGGTGGTTCGGGGCACAAGTCATTTCAGTGTGAGAAACAACCGATGCAAGGCCAAGCAGTTTCAGTGGGAAGTACAACGGGGGGTACAAACAAGAATGCAGCAGGGCATGCATCCCATGGCAGAGTTTTTGCGTTGGACAAACAAACGGCTCAGGCTAATCCAGACATGGTGATAGGTACTATCCGTATTTGTAATAATTATGCTCGTTTCTTGATAGACTCAGGTGCTACTCATTCTTTTGTATCGTCTACCTTTGGCATGCATATGGGTAAATCATTGTCACAACTTGATCACACATTACTTGTGTCTACACCTATGGGGGATGTACTTGCACTAGATTCTTATTATCCAAGTTGTGTAATATGCATGGAGAAAGAGACTTGGAGGGTAGATTTGATACCTATAGTTATGATAGACTTGGATGTAATATTGGGAATGGACTTTTGGCTACTTATTATGCTACCATAGATTGTGTACAAAGGGAGGTGATTTTTCGGGTTCCGGGGAAGGTAGAGGTAAAGATTTATGGAGACAGAGTGGAGACCCCTAGATGTATTATTTCTTCTTTGAAGGCCATGTCGATGTTAAGAAAAGGATGTTTCGGATATTTAGCATATGTGATGGATTTGGAGGGCAAGTCAAGAGAGGTTGTTGATATTCCAGTGGTGAGAGAATTCCTTGATGTTTTTCCTGAAGAGTTGTCGGGGGTAGTGCCGGATAGAGAAATTGAGTTTACTATTGAGTTGATACCTGGTACGAGTCCAATTTTGATTGCACCTTAGAGAATGGCACCAGCGGAGTTATATGAGCTTAAGGTTCAACTTAAGGAATTAATAGAAAAGGGTTTTGTGAGACCTAGTGTATCACCTTGGGGAGTGACGGTTTTATTTGTGAAGAAAAAGGATGGGACCATGCGGATGTGTATAGATTATAAACAGTTAAATAAAGCTATAGTGAGAAACAAATATCCATTACCTAGAATCGACGATTTATTTGATCAACTTCAAGGGGCTTCTATGTTTTCTAAGATTGATTTGCATTCAGGTTATCATTAATTGAAGGTGAGGGATGTAGATATTGCTAAGACCGCCTTTCGCACTAAATATGGGCATTACGAATTTCTTGTTATGCCTTTTGGGTTAACTAATGCACCTGCGATTTTTATGGATTTGATGAACTGAGTATTTCAACCATATCTAGATTCCTTTGTGATTGTTTTCATTGATGACATTTTGATCTATTCACGGTCTAAGGAAGAATATGTAGAGCATTTGAGGTTAGTGTTGCAAAAGTTGAGAGAGAAACGACTTTATGGTAAATTTAGTAAGTGTGAGTTTTGGTTATAACAAGTGGTATTTTGGGGTCATGTCATTTCTAAAGAGGGAATTTCTATGGATCCTAAAAAGATTGAAGCAGTGATGAATTGGGAGAGGCCTACTAGTGTTACCGAGATTCGTAGATCCTTGGGTTTGGCTGGATACTATAGAAGATTTATTGAGGGTTTTTCTTCCATAGCTTTGCCTATGACTAGATTAACGAGAAAGGGAGTAAAATTCGAATGGTCGGATGAATGCGAGTCGAGTTTTCGGGTTTTAAAAAATAAATTAGTCACGACACCTATTTTGACGATTCCGGAAGGGACAAAGGACTTAGTGATTTACAATGATGCTTTACTTTGTTTTTTGGGATGTATTTTGATGCAACGGGGTAGAGTTATTCCTTATGCTTCTAGACAATTGAAAAACCATGAAAAGAACTATTCTACCCATGACTTGGAGTTGGCAGCCGTAGTGTTGGCTTTGAAACTTTGGAGACATTATTTGTACGGGGTAACATGCGAAATTTTTACGGATCACCAAAGTTTGAAGTACCTTTTTACTCAAAAAGATCTTAATTTGAGGCAACGTAGATGGTTGGAGTTAATCAAGGATTATGATTGTAGTATTCATTATCATCTTGGAAAGGCAAATGTAGTAGCAGATGCTTTGAGCTGGAAATCGATGGGTCCTTGAGTTGTTTGGCTTGTGCACGGGTTAGAATTTTTGATGAAATGAAAGGTTTGGGAGTTGATATGGCAATTGGGAAGGAAGGGGTTCTTTTAGTAACACTTGTGGTGAAACCTCTATTTGAAGAGCAAATTAGAATTGGGCAAGAGCATGATGTGTTTTTGGAGAATGTTCGTCAAAAAACTTTATTGGGAGAGAAGTCTGAGTTTGTTAATCGGGGTGATGGCATGATAATGTTTGGGAGTCGAATGTGTGTACCGGAGGACATGGAACTTAGAAGGAATATTTTAGAGGAAGGGCACAATTCTAGATTTGTTATGCATCCAGGAGCAACAAAAATGTATCGTGACTTGCGTGAAAACTTTTGGTGGAGAGGGATGAAGCAAGAGATTGTTGATTTTGTGGCCAAGTGTCTTACATGTCAGAGGGTAAAAATTGAACATCAAAGACCGGGAGGGTTAGTTCAAAGTTTACCAATACCCGAGTGGAAGTGGGAGCATATGACGATGGATTTTATTGTGAGATTGCCAAAGTCTAAGAGCAATTACGATTCTATTTGGGTGATTGTGGACCGGTTGACGAAGTCGGTTCATTTCCTTCCAGTGAGGACTTCTTTCAACACGGACCGTTATGCAAGGATCTATATTGAAGAGATTATTCGACTACATGGTGCATCGGTGTCTATTGTGAGTGATAGAGATCCAAAATTTACTTCGCGGTTTTGGGCAAGTTTACAACAAGCCTTGGGTACTTCATTAAAGTTTAGCACCGCTTTTCATCCTCAAACGGATGGACAATCGGATAGGACTATTCAAACACTTGAAGATATGCTGCGATCATGTGTACTTTATTTTCGAGAAGGTTGGGATAATTATTTGTCATTGATAGAGTTTGCTTATAATAATATCTTTCAAAGTAGCATTGGGATGACACCATTTGAGGCTCTATATGGTAGGAGGTGTCAGACACCAACATGTTGGAGCGAGATTGGAGAAAGGCAAATTTTGGGACCGGAATTATTGCAAGTAGCATCGGATGGAGTTAGACTAATTCGAGAGAGGTTGAAAGTGTCTCAAAGCCGACAAAAGAGCTATGCGGATAATAGAAGAAGAGAGTTGGATTTCGATGTTGGTGACTATGTGTTTTTGAAGGTGTCGCCTTGGAAGGGAGTTGTACGATTTAAAGGAAAAGGAAAGTTAGCACCTAGATATATCGGTCCATATGAGATTGTGGAGAGAATTGGGGTTACGACATATCTTTTGGCATTTCCTTTGGAGTTATCACGACTTCATTATGTATTTCATGTTTTTATGTTGCGAAAGTATGTCAATGATCCAACTCATGTTTTGCAAGCGGAACCTTTGGAAATGGATGAAGAGTTGTCTTATGAAGAAAAACTGGTAAAGATTCTTGATTTCAAAGAGCAAGTGCTATGTTCTAAGGTAGTGTGATGGGTCAAAGTTTTGTGGAGAAATCATGGTATTGACGAGGCAACTTGGGAAGGCGAGGAGAGCATGCGAAAGGATCATCCACACTTATTTTCAGGTATGTTTTAAATTTCGGGGACGAAATTCCCTAAGGGGGAGAGTTATAATACCCGTTCCATATTATACATTAATTTTAAAAACAATTCAAAAATATTAGAAGTTGAAGTGAGAGTAAGGAAGGATTTCAAGAGTAATTAAGTATTTATATATATATGTTTATATAAAATACACAAATAATACAAAGATTTGAGTATAAGTAAGGAGGGAGACTTACAAGGGTTATAACTAGTTAAATGGAGGGGCAAATAAGTAAAAAGGGTTTAAAATATGATCAGGGTTAGGGGTGGCTCCCTAACCCCTCACTATGCAAATCAATTGGGGTTTTGGAGGCTAGAGAGGGAGAAAGAGAAGAAGCAAGAGAGATTGATTAAGTTCAAGGCCTTAGAGGAAAAATCCAAAGTAGATTTATTCTTCCACATCATTCCTCAAGTAAGTATGAATCTATATATATATATATTATCTTCATAACACTTCATATTTGACCTAGTTCGAAGTTCTTAGTTCTAAACTCATTTTTGGGGGGAAACCCATAGGTTTATGATTCGATCTTGGGATTTGATTGTAATTGAAGGTTGTACAAGAGTCTCTATCATGTATATAATGACCTTAGATGTTCGAGACACTTTGACATTGATGAATTTGAGGTTTTGAGGTGTTTGGAGCGAGTTTGGCGAAGTTAGAGTCGTTCTTGGTCAAAAACTCCCGTTCTGCAGATTTTGGAGCAGAAGGGGGTCCAATCGGTTGGGATTCCATGGCCAACCGGTTGGGATGGGTTGGTAGGGGAGAAACCGATTGCCCAACCGGTTGGGATATCGGTTGGGATAGGAAATGCTAGGCCAACCGGTTAAGATATCGGTTGGGACGGGAAATGCTAGGCCAATCGGTTGGGAGTGGTTGGGAAACCGGTTGGGAGGGGTTCTATCTGGAATTTTTTAAGTCCTTGGAAGATGAAAAATGACTATGTAAGGTCATGTAAGGATAATTCTTGGTACATTAAGGCATGTAATGAATTGATTTATGATTTTCTAATTGATTTCCAACTTATAATCACAATGTGGACTAAAATTGGTATTTGTTTGGACAGGGACACTTGAGAAAGGTAGTGAGGCCTTGCTCAAGGGCAAGGAGAAGGTCTGAGCAGTGGTATTCGGTGAGTGTATGGTTACGGTATATTGAAAGTACTTTGCATGACTTTCAAAGAATACGTTTTCCTAGTTTAATTGTTTTGAAGGCATATTGCACATGTTCTATGCTATATTGGGTTTGAGATGTAATAGAAGCATTCATTTGTTCCTGATGAATATATGTAACGACCCGTATTTCAAAAAGGAATTTCCGGAATATCGATTCGTATTTTAAATTAGATTTAAAATCTAATTTAATTTTATCTTAAAATCCTAGCGCGATTTTAAGGTGGTTGATCCTAGGATGAGATAGAGGATTCGATTACGAATCCAACGCAACTTGAATCGCGTCAATCGGAGTCCGGGTGAGAAAGTTACGCCCGTTTTAAGTTTTCCCCGCTTGCCCATAGAAAATCCCGAAAACGTGGTTATTGATAAC
>NMUG010013584.1:0-10074 GCA_002855965.1 Monotropa hypopitys
CCCTTTTTTTATCATTAATATAAAAGGGGTATGAGTCTGTCTCATACCCTAAGTGTGTTTGTACATACGAATTTACAAATGATACAATGCAATGGATTTCATTATATTTTAAAACCAAACAACTACATTTGTCTTTCCAGAAGACCCAGGAGTAAAGAGAGTATGACCAACATCTTTCAAAAGTTGCCTAGATAAGGCCCAAGGGGAAATGGATCCAAGTGCCACGTTCGACATAGTTTAAGCGACTCGTTTTCCGTTATTCAAACGTATTCCAATTCCCATTTGTTTCTAAGATTTACTTGTATTCCAATTTCGCACCTTCTAGAATAATAAGGGCAATTATCTAATAGTATTGAGTTCTGACAAATTCCGATATCATCCGTTCATTTCAATCCTACCTACCACAATATCCGATGGTAGATTTCATAATACAATTTAAAAGAATTTAGGCTATATCCGAGATAGTTGTTCGTCAACAAACTAACCGATGTTTCCAAGCGTTTCCCAACTCGTTGGGAGGGTCCTGCAAACCCCCATTGCGCAATGTCGTGAGTGTCCTAAGTAGCCACTCAAGGTAC
This sequence comes from Monotropa hypopitys, assembly GCA_002855965.1. NCBI lineage: Eukaryota > Viridiplantae > Streptophyta > Magnoliopsida > Ericales > Ericaceae > Monotropa > Monotropa hypopitys. The sequence continues at coordinate 579 of NMUG010013584.1, forward strand.
CCCAGCTACCCGAATAGTCTAGCCAACTCAAGTTCCTCGTATAGAGTTAAATGTCACATTTTTATTTTATTCAATCATTCCGTGCGACCTAGGGCAAACAACCTCCTAGTCGACGTGTCATACTAAAATGTGACTTTCCTTCCATTTCTTTCAAAACATTTTCGTTTCTTTCCAAACCATGTCGTTCGTTCCTAAAACCCTTCTTTTGTTCGATTCATTAACAAAACGTGTCAAAACAACGTTTAACCCACCGACACCCGTAGGAATCCCAACACGAGCCATATACCCCAATTTAATTTTATAAGACGATGACGACTCATTTTTCACAAGATTTGGGGATTTTCAAAATTGAACTTCGATTCGAACAAATTACATCCTAGGGAACATATCGAGACCCTATACCATACCTATACGCTACCAATTTGAGTGAACGAAGACCTGGTAACACTAATTTTGCGAAAACACCAAATCGACGGATTTTTTTAAAACGAATTAGGAGGACTACGGAGACCAATATTACAAACGAGAGGGATATAGAACTCTACCACGGTCGGAGCTCCGGTGACACTCGCCGGAAAAGTCGCAGGAAAACCTACATGGACGGAGGGAACCAAGCCCGCCACCGGGAAGCTCTCGAGATGCTCTACAACATTTACAAAAACCAAACCTTAGATGAGCAACCCAAACTCCATGAAAGAGGAGGAAGAAAAGACTTACCGATTCGAGACGATCTAAGCACGTTATCGCGGAGAGGAGAGCGAGGCCGACGACGTTCCTCCTTCGCATTTCTTCCGAAACACAATGGATTGAGAGATATAGAGGAGAGAAGTGAGAGAGGGTGGGAGAGGGAGGTAGAGAGAGTTAGGGCTCTTAAAATGGGGAAGAAGACCCAATTCTCGGATCCCCTTGAATATATAGGACCCCCACCTGAAGTTACAATTTTGCCCTTAATGAAAATCTGCAGAACAGCAGTTGCACCGGTGCACCCAAAACCTGCATCGGTGCAACCTTCCCAAAATTGCGAAATTTAGACAACCTGCACCGGTGCACCTGGGACCTGCACCGATGCACCTAGACCTTGCACCGATGCAGTATAGGTCTGAATCGATGCACCTGTAGCCAAAATCCATCAGAACCTTTGTGCATTGGTCTTGCATCGATGCAAGACCAAAATGCACTCCTGCACCGATGCACCAAAGGACTGCACCGATGCAGCATGCATCAGAATGCAAAATTTGTTGTTAGGGAGGTCTTCAACCATCCCCATAAGCCCGAGATTAATCCAAATGAATCCGAAAGGTTCCAACAGGACTTCCAAGTGGTAAGTTCGCATTAGATACGATGGAACGAATATTTTAGGTACCCAAGAACTTGTTTTAAGGCAGATTTTGAACGAATTGCCTATCGAAACGAATACAAATCGAATTAAATTTACGGAGTGTGACAGATATAATCTCTCACAGTCATACTACCTTGTCGGATATTGTTCCACTGATCTAACAAATTGCCATGATAGGATAAAGGCAAATACTTGCGTTTAAGTCTCACTTTCATCTCTTCCCAATCAACAACTGGTGGCTCATTACGCCTAGCAAGCAGATTCTCAACACTTTCCCAATACAGTTGGGCATTTCCCAATACACTTTCCCAAAGAAGCGGTCCATATCTTTCAACTATTTGGTAAACTCCCAAGGGTCTAGATGACCAACAAAAGTTGGGGCCTCTATTCTGACATATTACATTAATTTTTCATCATTTCGCTCAGGTGAGGGATTCCGACGATGTTGCACTAGTTCTCTATCTGGATTCCTAGGCCTAGTGCGTTCTTCAATTGTGTCCACCCTAGTATTTAGACGTTCAATAGCTTCAATGATGGCTGTTAGTTGGGTTTGCAATTGGTTGTCTGCCATAGTTCTAGAGGATGCCAGTGTACGACCACTACGTAGGTGCATACAAGATTCAATGACTAAACTTGTTGATATCAATAACGACTTGGCAATTATGACTAATATAAACCTAGACTGTTTAAATGAAAAGACACGTTAACTCTAGGTGTTGATTAAATTATAAAATAAATTAAAACAAGGTGCAAGCAATAGTGTTGTATACTCTTTTTTTTAAACGGAGGATCAAATCACGAAAGAAATAAACAAGTGGTTAAAATATGACTGGATAAAAGGAAAGTAAGGACGGCTATAAAATAGTAAGGAATAATTGCGGGTAGCGGGTTAGTTTGAAAGGAATAAGTATCGGAGTGATCGGGATCACTGTGCACACAATAACTCAATTAAATACTACGATAGAGAGTAGTTAGTATCACCAAAAATTATGGAATGACGTTACTAATGCTCGGGGGACTCAGATGTGAAAAAATTTGATTCTGATGGTCTGGATCTCGCCGGAAAATCGCCGGAGTTTGCTGGAACCACAGGAAGGCTCGCTGGAGTGAGGCAAGTCCGGTGGTGGTGTTCGCCGGAGCAGAGAGTCGTCGGAAGTCATCGGAAAGACGCTGGAAGGTCACCGGAAAGTCGTCGGAGTTCGCTGAAGTCACAGGGAGATCGCCGGAGTGAGACGAGTCTGCTGGTGGTGAATGCCGGAGGAGACTATGAGCGCGTGGATCTGACGCATCGCGAGTGGATTTGACGCGCCGCAAAGGAGGGGCCCATGGGGGCGCGTGGACGTCGACGTGCGACGGCGTTTGGCCGGTAGAGGTTGCCGGCTGCTGTCGGTGCTGTCGGTGGTGCCGGGGTGGTGCGACAATGGTCGGATCTGGGGTCGAATATTGCACAGTCATGCTAATTGTGAATATGCACAGTGACTGCCCGTAAATATTGTGCTGATGCACAGTGAACGATTGGTTAGGGATTTTGAAAAGTGACTATTTGTGTAGTGTCAATTTCGAAAAATGTAAGAGTGGATTTTGGATTAGGGTTCGTACGGGATTAGTGAATCTGAATCGATGTTTTGCTCTGATACCAAAGTTGATGTAGAACCCAATCAATTTAGCAAAAATTAAAGAGAAGAAAAGATTAGAAGAGAAGAAGAAGCCAAGAGAGAAAAGTAGAAATCAACTTAATTCTTAATCATTCAATAATCCAACATTAACCCTAGCTAGGGATTAAATAGGAGTAATTATGGGCCCAAAACAATAGGGCCTAAATGAAAAGTCTAAAAAAACTAAATAAGACCAAAACAAATGGGTCCACATAAATGAAACAAAACAAAATAGGTCCAAAACAAGCGAACCGAGAAACAATACCTTACATGGTATTTGACCTCTAAGAAGAGTAGATGGCAAGATTAATCAAATAGCATGCGGTAAGAATGTCGTCGCTCCAATAAGACTTAGAAACTTGCATTTGAAATAACATTGCACGTATAACTTTTGATAAATGTCGAATCTTGCGTTCGCCAAGTCCATTTTGTTGTGGAGTAATACCTTCTCTACTCGTAATAGTAAATCCATGAACCCAACTCTGCTATACACAGACCAAATATTTTAAAAAACTGGCGACTTGACACACCATAACTCTATGCCGAATGGCGACTCCAAAAACAGGTTAATAATATAATGCATTTTGTTTTGAAAATTGCAGACTGTTATTAATCTGACATTTCTATTTTAAAGATAAATTCCAACTGTATTTTTATTTGTAAAATAACCTGCTGCATTTAAGCCAAGGAAAAAAGAAAATCCCTTTCCGTGCGAGCAAAGGGCGGATTGGAAAATTTTCGGGGCGTGACAACATAAGTAATATCTGGTCATATATGAGCTAAGTATATTAGTCAACCCACCGGTCATTGATACCTCTCCTTGTCAGTGTGCTCTCCCATATATTCACTCATATGGTGATTTTTCTCGATTGGAGAATCTGCAAGTTTACACCTTATCATTCGAGTGTCCTCCAACAAATCAAGAATATACTTTCAATGAGAGATGAAAATGCCTCTATCAGATCTCGCTACTTCCATATCAAGAAAATATCTCATTGATCCCAAATCCATAATTTCGAATTCTTGAGCTAGTAGATACTTAAGATTACGAATTTCATTCTCATAAGTTTGTCATTATTATATCATCAACATAAACAATAAGAACACAAGTCTTCCCAGCACTTCTCTTGGTGAACATGGTATGATCTGCATGGCTCTGCTTGTATCCAAAACCCAATATAGCCTTTGAAAATCTGCCAAACCAAGCTCTGGGTGACTGCTTCAACCCATAAAGTGTCTTCTTTAATCTACACACTTTTTCCTTACTTGCTGAAGAAGAGAAACCCAGAGGTATGTCCATATACATTTCCTCCTCTAGATCACCATGGTAAAATGCATTTTTTACGTCAAACTGTCGAAGAGGCCAACTCAAGTTTGCAACACACGAAAGAAGAGCTCACAATGTGTTCATTTTTGCAACCAATTTGCTTTGTATCTCTCAACTATACCATCAGCATTCTGCTTAACAGAGAAAATCCATTTGCATCACACTGATTTCTTCCCTCTCGGAAGTGAAACAAACTCCCAAGTACCATTCCCTTTAAAGTTGTCGTCTCCTCTACCATAGCTCCTCTCCACTCAGGTATCATAAATGCTTCCTGCCAATTCTGTGGAATAGATACAGAAAAGAGATGCGAAACAAAGGCACAATATGATGGAGCCAAACGATCATAAGAAACAAATTGAGAGCTGGGATGTTTAGTAATACATTGTATAACACCTTTTCGATGAGCAATAGGATGATCATCGATATCAATAGAAGAGATTTAATAAGAGAAGAGTCATTACCAGATGAGGAGTTTGGAACTAGAATCGAGGAGTCAGGAACTGGAGTCGAGGATGATGGTTGACAAGGTGGTATCACACATGAATGCTCCCCTATTTTTCGTCTAGCATAGATCTGCAAGTCAAGCCTATACAACTATTGTCTCCGTTCCTCAATATCACCTTCCATGTTATGTGTTGCTCCATCAACAGCTGATATTGATTCCTCTCCATACTTAGCTACTGTCTTCCCCTTACCATGATTATAAAACAATTGCTCCTCTTCACCATGATTATAAAAGGACATCTCTTCCTCTTGTCGATGCTCCCCCGGAAGAGATGGAGTGAAGGGGGAATTAAAGGATTCTATTTCCCCAAAAGTGACATTCATAGTGACAAAAAACTTTCTAGATGAAGTATTATAGCAGTTATAGTCCTTTTGAGTTGGGGAGTACTCAATGGAAATACATTTATGAGCTTTGTGTCCCAACTTTCCTCCAGTGGGAGAATGAGCATGAACAAAACATACACATCCAAACACACGTGTGGCAAGAGTGGTGGCACGAAAATTGCTAGGAAGACACTCAAGAAGTGTTTTAAAGTCGAGAACACTGGATGACATACGATTAATAAGATAAATTGCAGTAAAAATGGCTTCCCCCCAAATATTTAGGAATATTCATGGTGAATAGCAGAGAGTGAGCTACCTCAGCTAAATTACGATTCTTGCGTTCAGCAGCTCTATTTTATGGTGGAGTGTCAACACAAGTCTAAAAAAGAATAAATTTTTCATTCAAAAAAGCCCGAAAACTTTTATCTATATACTCAGTACTATTGTCACTACGGAGAATTTTGATATGCATATCAAATTGAGTGTGTATCATCGCATAAAAAGATTTAAAACAAGAATAAACATCATTTTTTGTTGTAAGTAAATACACCCAAGTGACACGAGAATAACAGTCAATAAAAGTAACAAACCACCGATGACCTTTAGGACAAGTAACAGGCTAAGGACCACAAACATCAGAATGAATAACCATAAACAGAGAGTCACTCCTTTTAAAAGGCTCCGCCTAGACGCTAGGCGGTAGTGGTCCGCCTATGTACCACCTAGGTGCTAGACGGTAGTAGTCCGACACGACTAAGAAGAAATATTATATATTTGATAACCAAATCAAACCAAATAGAGATTTAAGTCACAAATACTATATATTTGATGTTATAGAAAAGTTTCATGCATTATTCATTGTTGTATTAAATAAATATTAATTTTCTTAATAATAAAATATCCGCCTAGCCCCCACCTAGATCTCTATCTAGGCCCCCGCCTAGGCTCCTAGGCACTAGGTCCCCTGGCCCGCCCGCCTAGCACCTAACGCCTTTTAGAACATTGACTTCTATTAATAGGAGCATAAAAGGAACATTTATGTTTACCAAGCTCACTTGCTTCACAAAACAATTGACTCTGATAACAGTGACCTAACTGACTGTGCCATTGATGTAACACAGAGAGAGCTAAACCAGTATCTGCTCGCAGAGCTAGACCACATGATCAGGGTGAATGAGATGAGCGAGGTGCAGATTCTAAAAAATAGAGGCCACCATGTGCTCTACCACTGCCAATCACCTTTCTTGTATCCATTTCTTGAAAAATACAATGTGTATAAAAAAATGTTACGGAGCAATTTAAATATTGGGTAAGACGGCTAACAGATAAAAGATTAGTAAAAAAATTAGGAAAATGAAGAACCGAAGAAAGAGAAAGGGATGTAGATAGAGAACCATCAGTAATTCTGACCTTATCCTTGCCAGAACATGCAGAATAAGAGTCAAAGAGAGATGAGCAACCTGTCATATGATCTGTTGCACCGATATCTATTTTCTAAGGAGAAAAACTAGAGGCAGTAAAAATATTAGCATGAAGACCTTTGTGAGCAAAGAAATCGGTAGCAGTGGAAGCAGAAGCACTAGTAGATGGACAATCAAGCTTCGCCAAAAGGCGCCTGAGAGTTTGTAACCCCCCTTAGAAAAAACATCCAACTGGGCAGTTTTGAAAGCCTCCATTATATCAACACGAACGAGATAATACTCAAAAATGGTCAAAGGAACAGTAACAGTGCTCGAAAGGGAGTACCTCAAATAATCCCAGTTGATTACCTGGTAACCCAGTACCTTGTGATAACAACTGAGGTTGTACCGTACACAACAAGTCCTTTATAAGCCTATCCGAGACAATCCAGTCGACTTTGAAGACAACCAGAGACAAACACAGGTCGGAACAGGCTTACCAGAGGTCGTCGGAAAGTGTCACGCGGTGATGACCGACAAAGATTGACAATGGCCGGCGACGAAGAAGGGCTTTTGTGGTCGGAGATAGGTCGCGAGGGTTAGAACTCGCGAGAGTTGCGAAGGGGTGCGACCTGGGCATATGGATGGTCAGATAGTGGCCGAAGAAGGGAGGCGACGACGACGACGACCAAGCGATGAGGTGACTACCGACAAGGGCTGCGACTACCGACGACGCACTGACAAGGGCTGCTACTACCGACGATTGTTGGAGATGAGCTACTACAATTAGAGGGCTGACGAAGATGCCACTACTACAGACGCAACCGAGCGACAACACTGGAGGCCATCGAAGATGGTCGAAAAAATTGGACGAAGCGGCATCTAGGGTTTGCTCGGAGCTCTGATGCCATGTGAACTAAAAAACCCTTTTTCGTTGTATTACACCACTAAATTACAACCTTATTATATGTATACAAGAGTGAAAATAACAATAAAATCTTATATACTAAACCTATTTACATAAAGATCCCATACAACACAAACATACAAAATGCACACATATTTACTTCTACATTTAAGCCTTCTCAGAAACGTCGACACTTCTTTTCTTACGTATCTACCATGTCCGGTGCATAACGAGATAACTCAGCAAATCTGGTTTCATAATCAGCCACAGACATGTTACCATGTTCTAATTTTGTAAACGCAGCCTCCCATGCGTATCGATAACTCAATGGACAATATTGGTCTTCGTAAACTTTTACAAACCTATCCTACATGATAATTTGTGGCGCTGCCAGTAATATCCCCGGTACTGGCAATGTCAACTGCCTCTTGGTCGCCTCCCACCAATTTCTGGCACTACCCTTCAGACTAAAAGTAGTCAAGGTGACCCATTGAGTGTCGTCTACCCCCATTGCCTCTAATACCCGTGTCACTGCCTTTAACCATCTCTCTACCACCACCAGGTTAGTAGTACCCTCAAACTCAGTAGGAAAGAGCTTTTTAAATCGCTCTAACATCGATGTGGCTACCCCCGAACATGTACTTTGCTGGGTTTGCCATTGAAAATATGCAGCATGCATCTCCCTATCTCTGGCCATTTCCGCCAACAATTGCTCTATATCAGTCATCCCAGTTGGTTGAGAAGTACCACTAGCTTTTGTAGCCCTTGAAGAAGTATCCCCAGTTGATTCTCACCACTTCTTTCCATTGCTATATTTTGTTGGTGACACGATAGGTCACATGAAAAACACGTTTCAACAACATTTATATCGAGTGTATTTCCTATACATACACCCCTAATATGACCTACTCACAACTCCCATGTCCACTACACAGCCCAACCCCGTGTCATGTCTCAGACACCAGAAAACTCTAGCTCTGATATCACATTTGTCGCGCCCCATCCCAATGCACTACTCTAATGAGATTGCATCAAGCGGAGACGTGACAATCAAGCATGATTAAGCACCCTAATCAACCTTCTTAGGCAACATAATTTATTTATTCTTTCTTTCCACATTTAATCCACAATCATGCTCATTACTCATTTCTTATAATAAAGAAATTTAAACATTTCACATTGTCTAAATAAATGACAATAATTACAGTGGAAGAACATTTATTAAAACTAAACACAATAGAAGGTACAACCAAACTCATTGTTTACATAATGTATAAGAGTTCTCTAATGTCCCGATCAACGTACAAAAATAAGTGTACAACTATATTTGAGACTGTAACGACGCGCCCCCGCCCTGCACAATATTGTCCGCTTTGGCCGCCAAGTCCTAGTGGACTTCCTAGAGGGTCACCTATCTTTGGATTATTCCAGGACGAGCACACTTAACTGGGAAGTTCCAATGGGCTTTGACGCCCGCACAGCTTTAAAAGGCCGCGTGCAAGGTATGTTCATGATCTATTATTTATAACACACAACTTATGTTATATTCCACATCGAAAAAGTGGGAGAAGGTGTAGCCTAATTTAAGGTTGAAGCACAATGGGTTTATGTAACTTGGGTTAACCATTTTAGGCCATAACGGGGACGAAAGGACTAAATAGTTACGGGATCCATTGTGGCTCAAGTAGTGATTCTGCCGCAAGGGGTGGGTCGTTATAGGTGGTATCAGAGCTGACTATCAGCTGGAACTAAGTGGCACATCGTGGGAGCCACCTCTTGAACCAATAGGATAAAGTGCTGCACAGTGGGGGCCACCTCTAGAGTCCTCTGGTAGGATCCTGACGAGGACGCCAGTTCCTTAAGAAGGGGTGAATGTTATATTCCACATTGAAAAAGTGGGAGAAGGTGTAGCCTAATATAAGGTTGAAGCACAATGTGTTTATGTAACTTGGGTTAACCATTTTAGGCCAAAGCGAGGATGAAAGGACTAAATAGTTACGAGATGCATTGTGGCTCAAATAGTGATTCTGCCCCAAGGGG
>NMUG010013585.1:0-10073 GCA_002855965.1 Monotropa hypopitys
TTAAATAAAACACCTCAAAATAACCTTATTCATGACAATTTAAAATATCATCCCTCATCATCCATCCTTCAATATTACTAAGACATCAAGGCACAAAATGTCTCAACAACCAAAAGATTTCCACCATCATACAAAAGTTCTATTAAATGACATCTTCCGAAATAAAACATCTACAAGAAGGGAAATAGATAAATCTACAAAAGGGCTAGCTACTGCTAAGGAGCAAACCACTAACCATGACCTTTCTCTCCGGCAAGACTTCGCTCTAGCTTCGTAGTGGACCGCTATCCCTGAATACCTATTTTCCAAATCAAAACAAGGAAAATAGAGTGTGAACATATGCATCGCAAGTTCTATATGAAAGTCAAGTAAAAGCACGATTTAACTTTACAATCAACAATGTTTTCGAAAAAGAGGAAAGATGCAATGCCATGCAAGTAGATTACAAGCTACTCTCAACTCCCACATTTTTTTAAAAATACCTTTCATACATAATGTAGTTGGATCGCATCTTGTTTTCAACAAAGTGGACATACCATGCCCATTTTCTTTCAAAATTGCTATGGCTATATGCAATAGGTTGTGTTCCCCACACACGATATATTTTACATCCTCCACACATTTTTGTATGGCCCGCAAGAACTTTCGTTCCAATTATATCCTCCACACATTTCCGCATGGCTCTCAAAAACTTTCATTCCAATTATATCCTCTGCATATTTCTGCATGGCCCGCAAGAACTTTCGTTCCAATTATATCCTCCACACGTTTTTGTATGGCCTGCAAGGAGTAAGCTCCCCATTTTATATACTTATAGTATATAAACCACTTCACACTTCCATTCTCAAAACATGCCCATAGGCTATAGTTTTTTCTCAAAACTTATTTTCCAAAACTCTTTCTCAATAACATATGCCATAGGCAAAGATACCATACACATATGCATATGCTAAACACATGTGTCATGCCATGTAACTTTCTATGAATTTGTGCTATTACTATAAAAGAAAAGTGCGCAAGCATCTAAAAGTCAAGATGCTATATTCCTACACTCACCGATACCGTTTAACCCTTTTCTCCTTGCCTTTCAGCGAGGCCTCAATGCCTTCCTCGATCGTCCCTGTCAATCAAATTATAAATTTCAGTCTGTATGATATATAAATTGACAAGAGAAAATGAAATCATTAAATTAAACCAACATTCGATAAGATTTATTTTTATAATTATCAACTGAATAAATAACTATTTTTAAACAGCTTATTAGAGTATCCAAACCGTCCCTAATACCTCCCAAACACATTCAAAATCAGTATTCGAACACCCCAAGACGTTACCAAAATCTGTCAGAAAACCTAAGAGGGACCGGTCTCCCGCGGTATGGGGGACTGGTACCCACCCCCTTGGGTACCCTACTACATTTAGGGGACCGATCTCCCGCATTATGGGGGACCGGTCTCTCCCCTATTCTTTATCCCACTGCATTGCGGGGACCGGTCTCTCGCGTTATGGGGGACCGGTCTCCCCCTAATAGAAATTAAATTTCTGATAATTTTGACGAACAACCACTTCTCCAAACTCCTCCAAACTCGATTTGATGCTTACAACTTTAAAACTTTCCTGAACCAAAGTGTTCCCAACACCCCTACACTATACATACTCAAATCTAGGCCTTTACACCCCTTTGTTCCATCCTAAAATCAAGTTTTAAAGATCTAAATCTAGGATTTACCCCAAAAACGAGATTAGTAGATATTAGACACTAAACCCTTAAATCCGAGATTAGGAAACGATATAAAATGTGTGGATTCGTAGATACTTACGTTGAGAATGAGATTCGTGAAGAACTTAACTTTAAATCTTGCACTGGAAGGACTCTTTCACTTGATCTCCCTTAGCCACCCTTCTAAATCTCTCTCCAACCTCTCAAGCATAAGAGTAAGGTGTGATTACCCTAATCCCTTTGTACCCTAATACAGATTTTAAACCCTTTTTACCTTCTTATCCCTTCACTAAGCCAACTAATTGCCCTTACTTGTCAGCATCCTCACCAATATAATTCTTATCATCTTATAAGCATATATTATGTAAATTTAAATCCCATTAAATAAATCCGTTGGATCCTATAATTAAAATAGGGTTTATTATTCCCTAAATTTCTCCCTTGATAATTATTAAAATATTTATAATTTAGAATTAAATGAGACGGGTATTACACTTCTCTTCTGGATAATTGGCTTAGGATTTAGGTTGACATTGAAACAGTGGCATATAACCTCTAGATCTATGTCAAGCATTTCGTGGGAGTCCAATCAAATACATCTATATGATCCATTTATACCTGAAGCATATCCTTTTCATCTTGTTCGAGCAATTCTTCTCCAATCATAAAATAGTGTTCTTCATCACTCAGGTGAGCCGGAATTCTTTTTAATTTATCCACCACTCTATCTTTTGGATCTATTCCAAGATCCTTCAAGACTGGCTATTCTGGTACTTCAATGGATTTGACTTCTTCTTCTCATTGTTTGTCTTCAAAATGCCACAAAACAACTATTGGTCATCGCATGATTCCCTTTATACATTCAATTCCCTTAGGACCTAGGAATTTGAGTACCTGATGATAGGTAGACAGTATTGTGCCCATCCTATGCATCCATGTGAGGTCAATAATAGTATTGTATGCCTAAGGAACATTAATGACCAGAAATTCTGTGTTAAGTGTCACCCTCCCATCACGGACTAGTAGAACCACCAATCTAAGGGCCATACTGGTTATGCACTGAATCTGATGAAAGGAATTCTGGCCTCTTGCAAATTTTCTTCTGTCAACCCCATCTTCTTAAAGGCTTCAAAATACAGAATCTTATTTGAACTGTCTCGATCAAATAGAATTCTCTTTGTGTTAAATTGGGCAATTTCCAAAGTGATAATTAAGGAATCATTATGTGGGACTTGAACTCTGATGAGATCTTCGTCTGAAAAATAGATCTTCTCTACTTCTTTATTTTATGGTCTTGCACACTTTTGACTGAGCTAAAGAACATGGTGTGAATGTCCTTCCCTCCTACTTTGTGCTTGGGTGTCATTTTCTGCGACTGGTTCTACCATGCCATAAATGACATGAATAGTACCAATTGGTGCCAAAAATCTTTCTTCTTCCGTAGAGTTATCCATTTGCGTCTCCTCTTAGAGACCCTTTTCTTCCCCTGCAAGGTATTGCTTAAGATGCCCTGCATCCACCAAGTCCTCCAAAAACTTCTTGTAGGTGTTGCAAGCTTTAGTCATATGACCAAATTCTATATTAAAACTGTAATGAAGACCAGTTGCCTGCAACTCCGCATGGTTTCATCCTTGCTTCTTTGGCCACCTCCAAAATGGCTCATCCTTCATAGGCCAGATCACCTGAATGATTGGAACATTGAAGGTTGTCTAAATGGCTTTGTAAGCTTGTGGTCCTAGTCTAGGTACTTTCCGTGCTATATACAACACTTCTTGTTTCTCTTCCTTCTTCTCTGCAGGTGGTGGCTGATTTCTCTTTTATTTCTGCTTATGGCTAATAGTTGTGGCTCTTATGAATTGATCAATCCATCTCCTGAGCAATCTCGTCCTCCAAATTGGCATCTTGTTACACTCGGTACATTAACTCTATCATTGTCTCTACCGGATTCATGGTAAGAGATTCTTGTAACTTCTCCTACATAGAGAGTCCTAGTTTGAATGTTGTCACAACATACTTCTCATTGCAATTTTTAATTTGGTTATAGACTACCAAATACTACTCTACATATTCTCTGATGGATTCATCTGATTGTATCCTTAATGACATAAATGAATCAAACTCTTTTGGGGGCTTGCGGCATGTGAGGAATCGAGCAACAAACTATTCGGAAAGGTCTTCCCAGTCCATAACCGAGTATGAGGTAAGAGTATGATACTAGTTTAAGACAGTTTTCCAAATTAGATGCAAACATTTTACAATAAAGTCTTCATCTCCAACATGCATGATCATTGCCTGCAAATATGCTTTTATATGTGCCATGGGATCTGTTGTCCCATTGTATATCTGGAATTTTGGCTGAACAAAATTCCTAGACAATGGATAACTCTCGACCTCAATGCACAATGATATTGATGACATCTGCTGAAGTGCCTTCCTTGTTCTTTCGCGGGTTGTTCTCCTTCCTTCAAGTCGACAAATGAGCCAATCCCTGATTTTGTTCATGTTAGGGAGCATTGGATCTTGACCCTGTGGAATCATTTGGCTATGCCTTTCTTCATGATGATACCTCATTTCTCGCACATGATTTCTGAATTCTTGTGCACCTCATGCATGATCCAACGTAAGATTCTCATTTTCTCACACAATTTCTCTCTCACTATTAACACGATTTCTTTGCCCATGGTTATTTCTAGCTTTCTGAACTAGATTTTTGACTTCCTATTCATAATTTCTTCTTTCTCTCTGAATAGACAGACATGTCCATCTGTTGACCAGATACATGGCTTCCACCACGAATATGTGTCACACTCTGTAAATTTTATTTAGATTTATATTCGTTTCGATGGGAAATCCGCTTAGAAATTCATCAAAAAAATAAGTTTTGGGGTACCTATAATATCCATCTCGTCGTATCGAATGTAGAAATATCTCCTGGAAGTTCCATTGGAACTCTTCGGATTCGTTTGGGTTGATTTTGGGCAAATTAGGATGGTCGAAGACCTCCCTAGTAGCCATTTTTCACTTCTGATGCATGCTGCATCGGTGCACCCCCTTTGGTGCATCGGTACAAGAATGCATTTTGGTCTTGCATCGGTGCAATACCAATGCACATAGGGTCTGATGACCAAAACCTTCAGGTGAATCGGTGCAAGATGGCTCTGCATCGGTGCACAACCAATGCACATCACTTCTGGTCAATTTTCGTAAGGGCTGCATCGGTGCAGCTTAGGCTTGCACCGGTGCAGCTGCTGTTTTTCCAACAGTCATTAAGGGTAATCATGTCTTTTCACTATGGGCCCTATATATATGCACTTTGCCCGATCTTAGGGCATTCTTGGCCCATTTTCTATAGGTTACTCCCTCTCTTTACCTCCTTCATCTCTCCCTCTCCTTTCTCTCTTGATTGTGGGTAAATCCATGGAGAATCGGAGCTCGGCTCCTTGGGAAATGTCGATGAGTGCATCGAGAGCTTCGCGTTGACGGTAGTGGTTCGTGTATACTCGGTAAGTCCCTCTTCTCTCTCAAACCCTTACTACTAATTGCGCTCTTTCGTGTTTGATAGCAGTTGTATTTCGTAGGGTGCGACGAGAGCTTCGTAGCGGCGTATTCGAATCGTTCCGGCGCGGTGGGAGATTTTTCGGCGACTTCTCCGGTGAACTTTCCGGCGACATTCCGGTGGGTAACTCTTAAATTCTACTTAGCGTGCGTGAGTGTGTATATTCTATTTCATTCATTCATTTCTTGATTATTCAAATGTTCGTCGCTCGGCTCTCCTTAGTTTGTATCGCGTAGTAGTCAAATCTTGAATCGATCATTCGATATTGGGTTGGGAAAATCGGTGGTGCCCTTAGTGTGATGTGACGATTTTGAGGTTCGTAGGGACATCTCCTCCATAGTAGACATCAAAAATCTACATGCATGCCATGTGTTCGATAGAATGCCTGAATGGGCTTCGAGGTGACTTTTGGTGAGTTTGGTCGCATTGAATCTTCGTTGGGAATATGCTAGTGTGTGGACGTCGCTCTTGAGTCCTTGTTGGTCGATTTTGGGATGTCAATCGAGGTGTGAATTGGGAAGTGGTCGTTGGTTGAAATGAGGTCTCCGGTGGGTTTTAAATGGGAAAATTAGTCGTGGGATGACTTTAATGAGGCGTCGTGGTAGAACGGTTTCTTGGGTGATCTTGTTATTTTTTGTCGTGATAACTTCCACGGAAATTGGTAATGGGAATGGTTGGCGTGTCTTGGCCAGTTGTGTTGTGGGAAAGGTGGAAGTATGGAAATTTATGGAATATCACTCAAAATCCATTTATACCTAATGAATGCAATGTACACAATGAACGACCAATACGAGGGATAGATTCTACGAGTTCCCTGAAATATCGGAATTGAAATGATACGTCTGCAGGCAGGATCATGGAAAAAGCTCAACACTTGTGATTTGTTTGCCCTCTGTTTGAGGAGATTGGTGACCCGCTTTTTAGGGGTCTTCCGGAAGGCAATATTGGATTTGATATGAACATGCTAGGCCCTCGTGAGCCGATGTGGAATGGAATACCTGTATGAAACGCAACATTTGACAAGATAACTAATGTAACAAATCCAAAATCAAACAACGAACTTGTGGGTAATGTGGGAATTGGTATGCTTGTGGTTGCCAGATTCCTTTACGAGAGATTGAGTTGTGATTGCTTGGTTATGATTGCGGTATTGGCTGAAAGTAGTGAGATTGTGTGACGTGGTCCCTATGTGCGTCGGTCTTGGTTTAGGGTCACATACTACTGTACTACTTTTGTTTTACTCTTAGCCCTCAGTTACTCTGTGTGTGTGGGTGTGCGTTGCACTTTACTTCCAGTTTTACTTGCTTACAGCTTTACCTTGCCGTTGGATACTCTGTTTGGGTGCACGTTCTCATGCACTCTTTGTAGACTTTAGTTGTTACCGTCACTGAGCCGTGATTTGCTCTGACCCTCCCTTCTCTCTCTTCTCCAGGACTGTACTGTAAGTTTTCTCTTGTAGGGGTATTTGGAGCTCATGCTAGCAGCTGGTTTCTTTGGAGCTGCGGCCTTGGCTCTCTTGTACTGTTGTGCTTCCTTTGAGTTTTCAAGTTGTTGTCCTGTTGTAGTTGTACTCTTCTTTATAGTTGTAGTGAGTAACTGTTGTACTTTCTTTCCTTGTACTCTTTCAGTTTGTATATTGTATCAAACATAATGTGATGAGAACTTCAACTGTAATGCTGTTGTATAGTAACTACTAACTCCCCAGTGTTTGAGTTTAGTGTATTTCAAAAAAAAATATGTTGGAAATGTTTTACTTAGAAACATGGGGTGTTGCAATGTGACTAACTCGATTGGGATAAACCAGTCTAGGCAAATTTTGACTCCCAGGTACGTCCCCTCGATTATGTTGACTTCTTCTTCCCCTGGACCTGTCTTGAGAATGCTGGGAAAGATTACTATGCCTCTTTATTGCTCCCTGTATTTCCTCTGATCAGGGTTTTGAACTTCCACTCGGTCATCCCTCCTCAGTTCTTGAATTTCTTTCGCCAACCTTTCTATCATTCGATCTATCACTTCTAGAATCCTTACCAAATCTGCTTCCCTCTTAAGCATGTGAATGAGATTTGGTACGGATTTTGGTTTCTGAGTAAACCTCTCATTCGGTCCGAGAATAAATCCTAGGTTCCTTGGAACTAGAATATTCCCTAATACTCTGACTCTTCAACAGAGAGTTGGTCCCATGAAGAATCGCCCTTCCTCTCTTCTTTATGCCACTAAGAGTGGAGATTGCCAATCCATTTCCCCTGATCTCAGAGGAAATTATGTCCTTGATCGGTGTTGCAAGGTCCCGAACTGACATCTTTTGATCTAAAAAAACATAGATCACAAGATTTCCTGCAGACGATGTCAATTGTGGGTGGGATTTTCTAGAATTACCCAATAAAGAACAAAATTGTCAATCTATAATTTGATTCTTGAATTCTTCAATATGCTGCAACCACAAACAAACCTAAAAGACCAAGAGTCATGAGAGAAATGCCTTACAAACACACAGAGTTACCCTGCCATAACACGTGGTCATCACATAAATTCAAACGATCATCACAGTCTAATTTTTATTTCAATTCATGCATCCAAAACTGAAAACCGATTGATCGCAGTGACGGCCAGAAACTAGTGACGGGATGAATCCAGTCACGAGATGATTCCAGTCACGGAATGAATCCAATCACGTCGCATATATCATCACGGCCTAATTTTGGGTTTTAAGTGTATCTATCTAGACTATATAACTTTCAAGTGTGTCTTGAATATGAAAGTTAATATAATATTTTAAAAAATATATTAAAAAATACATTAAACGAATTTTTATTTCTATATTTCTATCTTTCATTATAGATTATAAAAGTTTTTATTAACTCTGCAACTAACAATTTTAGCATTATTTAAAAATGTTTCATTTTTATAAAAGTTTTTGAATAAAAAATATTTTGTGATTTTTAATTTTGGTGATTCGAAAATAGAATCGAAAGTTTTTCAAACACACGCACGGAAAGACAAAATATCGTGAATTAAAACACATTTTTTGAAACCAATCTAAATCAACATGAAAATTACAAAGAGTATAACTCAACCTCAATCGACATGCAAATTACAAAAAGTATTAATCCAAATATCAGGATGTGTAACTGGTATTTTGAGAAAGACTAAAGCCGTAACCAAATTCATCGAAATCATCATCGTCTCGTAGCTTTTCTGTTATTTCTTGCGCAACAATATTTTCACATTCTTTCTATATTATTAATTTTGGAAACTGTATTATAGCAAGGATAATTTGTGTTTTAGCTGGACTTCGTGTATAATTCTGGAGACCTTCTTTCTTAATGCATCAAAATAACTCCATAACTTTTACAATAACGTTAGCGTACTCACTACCATCATCAATCCCTTCCCCTTCATTATCATCGTCTCATGTAATTTTATACCCCTTATTTTCTTAAGAGTGTTAGCACAAAAGGGGGCTGAATTGGTTGGTCAACAATGATAACTAAATAAAAACTTATTCGCTAAAACTTGCACCACAAGAAAACAAAAAATAATATATCAATATATATTAATCTTAATTTAAGAATCAATGCTAAAACACTTCTGTTACACCTAGATTGATGCAATACGGCAACTGTTGAGGTTTTCGGGATTGTATTGATTCTATAATATTGATTGATAATAAATTTTGATACAACAATGAATATCAACAATCACAAAAATTAAACTCCAAATAGATAGAAACATAGACAAGAACACAAAGATATATAGTGATTCGATAGGGCATGTCTCTCCCTACCTATGTCTATTTTCCCCATAATGTGTGAAGGATTCTACTAATGAAAGTAATCACCAAATGTGACTACAAGTGCAAAGTGTGTGAGGACCGTCAAGGGTGGCCTCCAACCGTTACAACTTAGACCTTCGAGGGTGGCCTACAACCGTTCAACCTAGGACCTTCAAAGGTAGCCTACAACCTATCACTATAAGGGTGCAATCTTGTTTTACAAAGAAAAAGTGTATGAACTACGATAGGAGTTTATGAATAACTCCTTAATAAGTGATAATCAAATAAGAAAGAGAGATATAAAAAGTAATAACATGAGATGTAAGTTTCTCCTTCTTCAATCTTCAAAGTGACCAGTAGTGTATGACAATATTGAGCTCCAAGATGATGGTCAATTAGGGTTTAAGTGTTGAGAGGATAGAACAAAGTGAGCTTCTCGAAATCTTTCAAAAATCCTTGAAGTCTCCTTTATAATTCTACAAAAATCAAAGAGACGTTGGAGGGCAATATAGACAGTGCATAAGACAATAAAATAAAACAATATTTCAAACTACCACAAAATGGTCAACTGACTGGGGGACCAGTAGACCGGTCGGTGAGCCAGACAGGGAACCGGCTGCCCAAAAATGCTTCCATCTTTGATATCATCATTCCCCTTAATTCCTGCAATGTTATGGAACACAATCCGAGCATAATACTAGGGAAGGATATTATTCAAGCTCATTTTCTATATTAATCAATTTCATTCAAAATCAAATTTGAATTACAAAATCATTCCAATTCCAAACAAAACCATAATCCAAGTGAAACATAATAAGCCAATAAAAACATTCCAAGTATCATATAATATATATGCTAAGATTGAGTTATATTACTTAAGGATATATAATTATATTTACCATTTAAAAACATAAATTTGAAATCATACTTAATTGAATATAAATCATGCCAAGAATAAACATGTACAAGTCACCAATCCTTGTGATCAATCTATGTCAAAATAATCAAACCAATAAGAGTAAACC
>NMUG010013586.1:0-10073 GCA_002855965.1 Monotropa hypopitys
CCTTATTCTCACTAACAAATTCCAATATTCTTGAATTGTTTTTAAATTAATTTATAATGTGGAACGGGTATTACACCCGCTTCGGCCAAAATTCCTGACCAAAGGGGTTGAGGGGCTATTGTTGGGGGCCGAACTCTCAAGAGATCGGAGCCGCGACCTCCTCCAGGAGGACCACATCACAGGCCAGCCAAAAGGCGGCCGAGCAAAGCTTAGCCGACAACAAGGCCTTTCTGGGGCTCTCTCCGGCCCGAAGACTCAAAGCCCAGAGGAGGTGCCTGGCCGAAGCAATATGAAGTCAAGGTCGTGCGACCGAACAGAGGGAGGGCCGATGAGAGAGGCTCCCTTGGGGTCACTTCTGTGTAGAAGTCTCTTAGCCAAGGGCAGCCAGGCCTACAACCAGCAACGCCGAAGTAGCTCGCTTTGGCCAGACAGGACAAATGCCTAGTTTACAATAAAGATTCCCTCGGAGACAGCATCCCGGGTTTTGCGCACATGGCAGACACATGTCTGACATAGAATCAGCTTTTCCGTGATTCCCGCAGAACGTCAGGCACGCTTCGTCAGCTTTTCTGCCGCCCGATGTTGTCAGGCGGTGCCGCCTGACACTGTCAGGGCTGACCGGTCGGCCACACGCTCAGACATACAGGAGGGACATGTGCACTGCCTCATGTCCTGCCACAGCAGTTCACCCACGCCGAAGCACGAGTCCTCCACCCGATGGATCTATAAATAGAAGAGAGCATTCAATACAGAGGTACACCTTCTCTCACTAGCCAAAGCTCTGTCCGTTTGCTTTCTCACTCTAGAACTCTTGCTGACTTTACCATCGGAGGGTCCACCGGCGACATCCGCCGGTAGCCTAACGTTTGTCTCTTTTGCAGCCTAGCACCACCGCTTCTCCACCACTCACTATCAGAATCCACCACCAGAAAGGCTTACCCCCTAACAAACACAATTACAAAAGAGTCCAAATAGGGTTGAAAGACTCTATTCATCAAGTCCATAAATACCGCCAGTGCATTAGTCAACCCAAATGGCATGACAAGGAATTCATATTGACCATATCTAGTTCTAAATGCCGTCTTGGCTATATCACAATCTCTCACTTTTAGTTGATGATAACCCGACCGCAAATCAAATTTTAAAAATATAGAAGGTCCATAAAATTGGTCAAAGAGATCATCTATCCTAGGCAATGTGTATTTATTTCTCACCGTTGCCTTGTTCAATTGCCTATAATCAATACACATTCTCATCGACCCATTCTTTTTCTTAACAAACAATACAAATGCTCCCCACAGAGACACACTAGGCCTAACAAATCCCTTATCAATCAATTCTTTCAATTGAATTTTTAGGTTATAGAGCTCCGCAGGTGCCATCTTATAAGGAGCAATGGATATAGGACTAGTGTTCGGAACCAACTATATAGTGAACTTCACCTCCCTATCTGGTACCACCCCCGTTAGTTCATCCGAAAATGCATCCTGAAAATCTCTAACAATAGGAATATCCTCAATGTTTCCCGAACTCCCCTCTGAATCAATGACATAGGCTAGGAATCCCACACAACACTTCCTCAATAATGACATAGCCTTCAAAAATGAAATAATGCAACTAAGCAACTCCAAACTATCACCACAATGCTGTCAGGCGGCACCACCTGGCATTTTCGGAAGCCGACCGGTCGTCTAGCCGCCCATGTACACAGAAGGGACAGGTGCTCTGTCCAATGGTGCAGGGTGGAGGCTTACTCGTGCCGAAGCGCGTACTGTACACTCGTCGATGATTCTATATATAGAGGAGAGCATTCAATGCTTGAGGTACACTTTATCCGAGAGTCAAAACACTATCTATTTGCTTCCTCTCTCTCTAAAGCCACTTACTGACTTAATCATCGGGGGGTTCACCGGTGACATCTGCCGGTAGCCTAACATTTCCTTATTTTGCAAGTAGTTCATCCGATCACCACCTTTTGCCGTTTGGAACCACCAGTTGAAAGGCTTACCCCCCAATAATTGGCGACTCTGCTGGGGATCTCCTTTTCTCAACTCTCCAAACACTCATACCTCTCTGTTCTAATCTCAAGATGAACTCCAAGAACCAGAACAACTCGAAGGAAAACATGTCCGATGGCTGAAAGGCCAAGGGGAAAGAGATCGTCAGGGAGAAAGGTTTCAATCAAATATTTTGTTTCCCCAGTTAATGGTCTTAAATATCCAGTAATCAATCAATTAAGTTAATGCAATTTTGTTAAAAAATTTTCCATGAAATAAAATGAGATTTGGGTCAGACAATGTTTAAATTATCCAAAAATTTAAAGCAAAATTTTCTATAACTCTTATTTTTGGAGAAAGATCACCACCGAGAGAAAGAGAGAGAGTGACAAAGTAATAGAGGAGATTTCCAAAATGACAACTTGTGAGTATGATTTCCAAAAGTTGGTGTGTGACTAGGGAGAGGGAGAGATTCGTGCATGAGAGAGAGGAGAGAATTTTTCGAAAGTTCTGGTTTTCAAATGTTCGAATTTTAGAAATCTAATTTTCGAAAGTTTTAGGCAATAGGGGTATTATGGACATTTTACTATTGATTGAAATCGAGGATATTTTCGGTATTACATTAAAATTTTATGGGTTATATTTAAATTTATAAAATATAATTTTTGGTAGTGAGTTATATTTAGCATGAGGTTGTCTTGAGAAAAAATGGGTTGCAAATACAATTACCCTAATTTTATAGATCACTAAGAAACTTCATGGAGGTCTCGTAATTAACCAACAGATTACTGGAGAAATAATTGCATATGTAAGAAACCTCAAGGAGGTTTCCCTAATTAACCAACCCATCTGAGAACCCTAATATTTACACCCACTCCGCTCCACTCTCTCCCATAATATAGCCACCATTCCCCAACTGCCCTCATCATCTCCCGGTCCGATATAATGAAGAAGAAGAAGCAAAAGACCGCAGAACCTACGCCTACCACCACCTCCGCCGGGAAGGATATTAAGTCTCTCATTCGCAACAACGCCCTCTTCTTCGACAAGCTCATCGAACTCATCCCTGCCAAGTTCTACCTCCCCGCCGATGACGACGCCAAGCCCTGGTTCCATGGCCTAAAAAAATCCGCTAAAGAGGCCGCCAAGAAAAAAACCAAAGAAAACATCAAGAAATCTCGCCGCGACCGACTGGACCCAGAAAAGTCCCAAAACACTACCCTCGATTTGCTCAAGCAAACCATCGAAAACGAAAAAGAAGGCGTAAAATTGGTACCCGATCGCACAGAAGACGAACGCGACGATGTCAAACCTGTTGGGAATCTAGACGGCGATGATCGGTCAGTCACCTACGAGGAGCTCCGACATCGCCTCCACCGCCGAATCGAGGAACTTCGAGGAAACCGTGGCGAAGGGGAGTCACGGAGGAGTGAGAAGAGAGAGATCCGACAGAGGAAGAGAAAGAGGGATGATCAAGTGGAAGATAAGACTGACGGGCATGACAGAGGTGGTAATGTTGAAAAATCAGATGGGGAAATTGAGAAGGACGTGACAGAGGCGACTAAAGCGATTGAATTTGGGAAAGTGAAGCTTGGAGGTGGGGAAGGGAGTGGAAGGAAAAAGAAGAAGTTGTCTAAGGAAAAGGAGCTGGAAATGGCGAAGAGGTTGGAAGAGACGAAGAAGGACCCAGTGATGGCCAAGAAGCATTCATGGAAGGCAGCGGTGAGCAGGGCGGCGGGGGATAAGGTGCACGACGATCCGAAGTTGTTGAAGCAGAGCATGCACAAGAATAAGAGAAGGCATGAGAAGAATGTGGAGAAATGGAAGGAGAGGGTTGATAGTAGGGAGAAGGTGAAGGGGGAGAAGCAGCAGAAGAGGGCAGGAAATATAGCAGATAGGATTCACCAGAAGAAGATGAAAAAGATTGAGAAGAGAGAGAAGAAGCTCATGAGGCCTGGTTTTGAAGGGCGGAAGGAGGGTTACATTAATGAAAATTAAGGTCCAGTTTATGCTTTTGTGTTCTCTCTTAATTTATCATATTTGTTTACCGGATGCATGAGTAGTTTACGAACTTTCATTTTGATGTATGGTTTTAATGGATTGATATTGTTGGTGGGTCAACGTGTAGCTGATAGTTTGCCACAGTGGTACTGAACTGAGATAACTTCTAATGTTTATTTATGAAGCATTTACAGCCCCTTTGGATTGAGGGATTTGATGAGAAAAGAAAAGAAGGAAATCTCACCAATTCTCACCACTTGTTTGGATAAATGAGGTGAGAAATGGTAAGATATGTGTACAAATTTAAGGTTTGTTTTGTTTCTCACCAAAACAAAACAGAATCCTTTCTTTTCTCTTCCTTTCTGTTAATCTCCTGATCTTAACTTCTGTTCCTGTTGAAGTAATTGGGATTTATTTCAAATTTATGGAAACCAATTTAAGGAAAGTAAGACATCTCATTTGGCGATGACCAAAATGTTTATCTTTGATAGTGGAAGTTCGAGAAGTATTTTCTTTAGGGTTTATGAAATGCATGCCAGCTTGTTGTCATGGTTCTTAATTCCTTACTCCTGATACATTTGGATTTTGATTGTTGGATATTCCACCTATTAGCTTGGATGAATAGCGATATATGGCTGTGCGGCTAATTGGACCTCCTCCCCTTTCATAGTACTAGGTGAGCTATGTTCTCTGTCGTCTTATCGACCCACCTGCTTTCTTCCGCTATTCCTAACCTTCGGGTCCCAAAAAATATGGGAAATCATTGATAGGAGTTGAATTTTGTCGAATTGATTATAGAAACATAAGTTTAATTAGTCTATTTATTAGTCAAGGAAAAATATCATCTTATACGCTCTAGGTGTAGTTGTAATGTTTTATTGTTTTTTTCCAAAGAGTATATTTCTCTAGCATAGATGGTTGTGGAAAGTGTCCTGGACATGGCCTTAAAATTTAGTCTAGCTATAACGAGGATTGCAATATGGATATACAACATTGCAGTCCGAATGAAGAAATGCACCCAGCACTGTACCAATTAAAGTAGTTGCAGTTGGAATCCGCCATAGAACTCAATCTCGCATACCTGCACGTAGCACTGAACCAGAGATTCTCCTCCACAATCAAATTTCCATGCACAATATCATCTTGTGGCACAAAACCAATGATTTTTCTGTAGGATCATATAGATTCAGTCTGCTCATTGATCAGAATTGAACCAGGAAACCTCAATTATGGTATGGACTTTTTTCGAATTTCTGGATTGGTTTTTTCTTTAGTTCACCATATGCATGATTGAAAATCTGAATCTGACAATGTATTTGCTTTTTCTTTGGCCTTATCCTTTTCAAAATTTTACCTTCAACCTCAAAACTGTAATCATTGCAAATATCAAGACCTTCTCAAATTTAGCTTGACTCAACATTTTGAGTTCCTCTGGAGGTGTCACAGTTTTTCTTTGAGAAAATGTCTGAGATAACTGCGTACGCAAGCCACTAAAATGCTTCTTAACAGCATTTTTAGCAGATTTCCACCTCTCGCGTGCTTGTGCTGTCTCCCTCACACTTCTCGCTGCTGCTTCCCTGGATTTGGCATGTCTTCTTTCCTGAATTGCGAGAACGTGGTCAGAACATTTATAAATAATAAGCAGGAGAGTAGCTAAAGCAGCCTGCATTACTAGTGAGGGTCTGAGGATAGATAGAAAGGGACAAACACTTGGTCGAGTGAATGTTAAAGGTAAAGACATTAATCATAGATACAATATCAGTAGAATGCATAACTGAAATAGTGATATACTCCCTTGTTTGTGGAGGCAGTGGATGCTATTGATATTAACTGCTAAATGTTTGCATGTAATCTCAAGACAAACACATGATCGTAATTGTGATGACACCAGTAATGGGTGCGAATGATATTACTCAGTCTATTAACTACTAACCAAACAGTCTTAAGTCTCATTTAATTGAGGGTCACCTATATGACGAGTCTGTCTTTTTCATAGGAATTCAAACTGTATACTTTATTTTGTCTTCATGGCAAATCATATTTCGTTAATGTGTAGCCTTTCACCCACAGTACTTCATCAAGTTAGTGGTTAAGTGTCTATAAGTACTTGCTATTAACATAATTCCATATCCATGAACATTCTGATTTGCAGTGTTGGCTTTACATGGTTTCAACATGAAGCACCTTGCACGTTTGACATTAATAATCATCAGACAATCTAGGGAACCAGCAGTACAGAGGGCTTAAGAGCAATGTTCTAAAAGGCGCTAGATGGGCCTAATGCCTAGGGGTCTAGGCGGAGATCTAGGCAGGGACTAAACAATTATTTATTTATTAAGAGAATTAATATTTATTTAATACAATAATGAATAATGCATTCAATGTTTCTATAATATTAAATATATAATATTTGTGACTTAAGACTCTGTTTGGTTTGATTTGATTTGATTATTAAATCTATGATATTTCTTTTTAGTTGCGATGGACCATCACGACTTAGTACCTAGATGGACCACTACCGCTTAGTGCCCAGGCGGGTACTAGGCGGCTCCCCAAGTTCTTTTAGAATAGTGCTTAAGAGTACAAAAACAAGGCAATAGATAAATTATTGACTGGAGTGCAATATATTATGCAGTAAATCACAATTGAGCAAGACACGTTTCTCATACATAGGACCCATCTGGTAGTAATGATTGAAATTGCAGACCCATGCATCATTAGAAAGCTTAATTGCAGATGTAGTAGTTCTATGTGTTGAATAAAAGAGAGGAAGTGGGATAATACAAATAGAAGAAGAATTGTATTGAATTGTGTGATTTGTTTACAAAAAGAATACGCTATTTATATATTTAACCTAAGGGGAATGTTTTCCAGTATTTTCAATGTGGAACGAATGCACAAATGATATATACACTAACCCCCTCGAATTCAAGTTGAAAAAATGAAGTTCATCCTGAGTTTGGAAATCAAATTTCAAAATTGCCAAGGAGTATGCGTCTTAGTGAAGATATCAATAGTTTGATTGTCGGAAGAGATTGATAATAGTCCAATGGTGTCATAGTGAGATGATGACACATAAAATGACAATCAATTTCAATGGATTTTGTGCATTCATGGAAGACAGCGAAGCCAAAAAAGTTCTTGAGTTGCATCATTAGTAGCATGATATTTAGATTATGTGCTGGATCGAATGATGATAATTTGTTTCTTGTTATGCCAGGAAATAAGGGAATTACCAAGAAAGAAGCAATATCCAATGATGGATTGACGATTAGTGGCGTCATCAGCCCAATCTGCATTCGAGTATTGTAACATCCCATTTCAAATTTAACTTTGTTATAGGAAAATAAGGAACAACCCTTGTTACGAACCACCAAAAATCCACAAATCACGAGACACCTCAAGCCATACAAGCATAATTATAAAATATTCTCAAATCCTCTTCTCCAATGAAGAACAACTTAATTCAACCATATATTAAAAATCACAGTGGAAGACTAATTAATAAGCATAGACACATCTCTATAAAGATAAAATCCCAACAAAATATACAACCAACTAATAGGTAAACAATAACTCAAAAGGGACTAGAATAGGACTAGTCGCCCAAATCACCCGTCGACTCCTCTAGTAGCTCCTATCAAGCTTAATCCTCAATTTCAAGAAACTGTAGTGGACCTGAATCACAAGCCTCCTTAATTTAGATTTCCAAGCAATAAAAAAAACATAAGGAAATCTAGGATTTTGTTAGATATGAACAGTTATATATATGGCTAACAAAAACTCCAATAACAGAATAAAAATTACAAGCACAAGCCGTAATCACCACAGAATATAAAGCTGATGCATAATTGCAAAAATCCTCAAAATATTACCCAAATCACAATACAAGTGCCACTGGAAGAAATTTGATGTACCAATCACAAGTACCCAAAAGATGTACCAAAATGTGCAACGACAAGTAAATGCAGGAATAAATTTGATTTTAACTCCTTTTTATTTATTTTCCACGGTTACCAAAGTGTAACTCTCACTCAAATGCCATAATATAAATTAATTAACACAACTTAATTATATTGTCTGCCACCTTCCCAAATCATACTATTTCGTTTTAGACCAAACACACATACGCCTTTGCACATTATACACCCATGCAATTACAACTTTCCATTTTGTACACTTTAACCCCTTTGACGCACACTAGCATACATAAATGCATATAAACACTTTCCAACAATATACAAATCAATGCATATACAACATGACCCTTTTATGAGTTTAACCACACCTTCATGAGCACACATCAATACAAGAATCACCACTCTACTTGTTCATACACTTTTTTCGTTTTGTGTATATTTACACCCATACAGTTTTCACTCACATGCAACTTTCACATTTTTACATCTTTTCTGATTTATACCTTTACAGCTTACATCTTTACAACTTAACACATGCATAGGTATACCAAAAATGACATGATTGCCCATCACTATGCATAAAATGACATCATGCCCAACTCTTTAAATAAAATGGCATTACGTCCATCTTTGTGAATATACTTGGCATTATGTCCGGCTCTTTAAACAAAATGGCAATGCGCCTAGCTCTGAAAATATTTTGGCATTAAACCCAGTTCTGAGAGTAACATCACTCGTTTCCATAGTTTGTTTGCAACTTTCATACTTCACACAACACATACACCATGCATATTATTATGCAATCAACCACAACTTATGAACATTTAAATACATAACCACATCTCACAATACACATGCATCAAATTATGCAAACTCACGCATCATACCACGTTGATGATCAATTCTCATATTTTTGACTTAATCATGCGAAACACACACACAAGCACCGTTATCATATTCATGCCATAGACTCACACACAACCAAATCCTTCATTATTTGTGTTTTCCAGGATTTTCTTTACTTATTGCTCACGGCACATACATACACATACACTTTCCTTCAGTTAATTGATTTCCATCTTATTTCGATCATGTGAAATTCCTTAATGTTTTATTCGTTCATAAGGAATTACACCTATATATATAAATAAAAACACTAATGTCATATATACCAAACTCACCGAAATATCATATGAACGGTGCTGATGCTATCTCCTCGGAACGTTGGAAGCCTCACTCCAATCACATGTACCAACTATAATATTTAGAATCGGTACAAAAACAATGCATGTGAGTAATTTGATTGAATAATGCCAATACTTTACCACATGCTCCGACCCACTATGCAAATACCCCACGACATCCACGAATGACCAACATATGATGAACCCACAAAATTGCTAGGCTCTTACATGCCAAAGACCAAAGTTCTATTAACACCAACGCCCACTTATGACGAACATACTATGAATCAAACACCCACATGCATTCCGGTCAAAATTTCTCGATCTACATAACAACCCCTTTCTAATACTCGATACAACCATAATACGATACCCACAAGCACGACTCTACTATCCCACCACCAATAAGAGATGATTTCACCCAAAAATATAATCTTTCCTAGAGTTATACAAAGATCCTAGATCCGCAACTCCAAACACAACCATCAACCCACCCATACATGCAATTGGACACCATACTCCGACCACAACGAGGATACAAACCTATTTCCCCCACACCATGCTTATGCAATACTAGATCCACAAGATTCCCAAAAATGAAAACACATAAATGGAGGAAACATACCTTGTATAACGATCTATATGCTTCAAGGATTCCAAATCCGGTCTCGGATCATTCACGTGACTTCAAATCTCCAAGGAATCGAGAAATCTCCCTATTCACCTCTCCCACTCTCTCTAGAGAAAATATGGAACAATGGAGGCTAAAGTCGAGTCCCCAACTCTAATACACGATTAGGGAAGTTTCAAAACGATTTGGAAGCAAAAATACCGATTTGCCCTTAAATTTCCGTACCTAGATCAACACCCTCGTCCGGACGAGCCATACCTTTGTTTGGATGACCAAGACCCTTCATTCGGACCAACCCATTGTAGAACCGAACAATAGGTCCCTGCCACTCTGGTCCAAA
>NMUG010013587.1:0-10073 GCA_002855965.1 Monotropa hypopitys
TCAACCCCTCACTACCCACAAGGCAACGGCCAAGCCGAAGCATCCAACAAGACCATCGGCAGCGGTATTAAAAGAAGACTGCAAGCGGCTAAAAGAAGATGGGCCAAAGAACTCCCCAGCGTTCTTTGGGCCTACCGAACGACTCCACGGCACTCCAAAAGGCAGACCCCGTTCTCTATAGCCTTCGGCATGGAAGAAATCATTCCACTAGAAGCCGGACTGCCAACAATCAGAACCGAAGGGTTTGACGAAACCACAAACAGCGCAGCAATTCAAAAGGACTTGGACCTGACCGATGAAAGGAGAGGCACGGCTAGGATAAGACTAGCCACCTACCAGCAAGGGGTAGCAAGAACTTTTGCCCGAACGGTCCGGCCTAGGGCATTCAAAATCGACGATCTTGTCCTAAGGAAGGTGGTGGGAAACATGAAGAAAAGTTCCGACGGAAAGCTCGGTCCCAACTGGGAAGGGCCGTACAGGGTGACCGGATATGCAGGGACCAGAGCTTATCGACTTGAAGACTTGGACGACACCCCAATCCCAAGACTATGGAACGCTGCGAACCTGAGATTGTACTACCATTGAATGTAAATTTGGCCTATGGCCCCCAATCAATGAAAGTGATTGTAAAAATTCTCGCGCAAAATTTGTCTTCTGCATCGGTACTAAATCGCCGAAGCAGCTCCTAGTTGCCGTTTATCTATAAAACGTGCATGCAGCTCCTCGGTGGCATTGCCGAGGAAGCTTACAGCTCTCCGGCGCTATATCGTCGAAGCAGCTCCCAGTTGCCGTTTATCTATAAAACGTGCATGCAGCTCCTCGGTGGCATTGTCGAGGAAGCTTACAGCTCTCCGGCGCTATATCGCCGAAGCAGCTCCCAGTTGCCGTTTATCTGTAAAGCATGCATGCAGCTCTTCGGTGGCATTGCCGAGGAAGCTTACAGCTCGCCGGCGCTATATCGCCGAAGCAGCTCCCAGTTGCCGTTTATCTATAAAATGTGCATGCAGCTCCTCGGTGACATCGCCGAGGAAGCTTACAGCTCTCCGGCGCTATATCGCCGAAGCAGCTCATAGTTGCCGTTTATCAACAAAGCGTGCAAGCAGATCCTCGGTGGCTTTGCCGAGGAAGTTCACAAATCTTTGGCATAACATAGCCGAAGCACTGCACAAGTTATTATTTATCTAAAAAATGTACAAGTATCGCTCAGGCAAGCGCCGGAGCAACCCACAGTCTGCGAGCAGCCAAGTATTTGGCCGAACCGAGGAAAATGCCTCGGATAACCAGAACCCTTTCCTCGGCTGGGGGAAGTCGGTAGAACAACACAAAGTTAAACGTGAAGACATAAAAGAAATCAGTTCATTGAAGGAAAAAACAAAAAGAGTCGGCCACAGATCGGCTCGGTCCCAGACAAAAAACAGAAAATTACAAAACGGGAACGCAAGGATGGTCAAGCAGTCGGCTAGGAGGAACCGACAGCTCCAGTCGCGGGTGCCTCGGTCCCAACAGGAGGATCGTCCACAACAGCCGGAGTAACCGTCAGAGCAGAAAAGATCCAAGCTCCAGCCTTGGATTTCCTCATTTCAGGGATCTCCCCCACGCCCTCAGCGCTGTCCTCGGCCCCCAGAGAGACCTTGGCATTGACCCATCCATTCTTGAAGACCTTCTCCTTCAACCTTCCCAACTGGCTGCGGCACTCAGCGGCCGCCTCTTCATACCCCCTCCCGTAGTCCTCTTCCTCCTTCTCGACTGCTCGCTTCTGCACCTCCTTCATCTTCGCCTTCAGACGGAGGTTCTCATCCTAGAGCTCCTCAAGCCGAGCATTTTTGGCAGACAGCTCCGCCACATTGATCTTGACCGTCGCCAGGATCTGCTTGTTCTTTTCTTCGAGTGCGGCCACGGACCCCAGAGCCTCGGCGAGCTTCTCCTCTGCCTTCTTGTTGGCCAGCTGTTGGGCAGCCTGTACCTGGCCGAGGTGTTGATCCACGCTGGCGGCAGCGTGCATCATCTGCAAAAAAGACAAGTTACCAATGAAAATGCCGAAGGAAACAGATTATGCATGACAGATGCTTACCATTCCACTGTAGAACATCATCCGGAGAAAATAGGACCAGGGGCCCTTGGGGAGGCGCGGGCCCTTGGGGAGGCGCTCCATCTCCCTCGGCAAAGTGAAGGCCTGGGCCAGGGCCAGCGCCAGGCCGGGGCGCTCCTCCAGCGTGTCCCCCATCTAGGGAGCAAGGCCCTCGTAGGAGAGCTTCGGCTCAAATGGAATTACCTCTCGATGGGAGGATTGCGCCGTCTCCTGCGCCGCGGGATCCCCGACAGGACTCTTCTGAGCAGCAGCCGAAGAATGCTCAGACGATTGCACCGTTGCCTCAGTCCGGGGCCTCTTCTCCCGGCGAGTCCTCTGCAACGTCTCCATAATTTTGTCGGAGCGGCCTCTTGCCGGCGTTTCTTTCAGAATGGTCACCACGGGCTCAACGTTTAGGCCCTCCATCTCATCGGCCAGGAAATCGTCTTCAAGATTGATCACCTTCTTGGGCCCCATTTTTACCTCTACCTCCTCGATGGACGGCGAAGCAGATGGTTCGGCTGGATGAGTAGCGGAAGGTTCGGCTGAACGCCTAGCAGATGGCTCGGCCTGGGGAGGTCGTGGTCGAAGTGTATGAGTATAAGTTGGCTGGTACTCCAGCAAGGTCGGGGCCCAGCGTCTGGCTTCTCCCAAAGCAGAAAAAGCCCTCACCCTATCAGCGTCGGCCACGTTCTTGCAGCCACTAAGGACCCCGGCGTCTGCACAGAAAAAAGCAGGTTAGAAATCCAAAAGATCAGATAAGAAAGTCAGGCCGACGTAATAAGAACTTACCGGGGACACCCTCCAGAAAAGGGCACAGTATACACATGACCCCCCCGAGAGGAAAAGGGATGAAGAAGCAGCCAGAGATGATGAGGACGTCCTTGGCATACTTGTCCGAGTCCGGCAAGCCGACAATCAGCCCGGTCTGGCCAGGTCTCTGGGCAAAATAATACTTTTTGGATTTTTGGTTGTATCCAACAAAGTAAGAGCCGAAGATATCGTCAAAGGTGAGCCGATCTACCGGCGGAAGGGTTTCGTTCAGCTTGGTCACCCCCAGAAGAATCCTGAAGGTGTTTACCATCACTTGGAACGACGTGATACCCAGAGAGCTGAAGAACTGGGTGAGAATTGGTTGAAAGGGGAACCGGACTCCCCCCTCAACGATGGCAACGATGGGAATAAGGTCGTGTTGTGGCTCCTGTTCCTTGTAGCCGACGGGGGCTAGCAGGAGATTCACGTCGGCTGGAACCTCATACTCCTCCCTGAAGTGCCGGAGGTCTTCGGGAGTGTCCAGGAGCCGCCTGAACTTGTCAGACCGCTTCTTCGGTGCCATCAGTTGGATCTGAAAAGAACACAAGCAAGAGGGCACCATTAGTCGGTCCGACACCAACCTACGCAGCGAAGCACAGGATGGCGGTTCGGCTCGGCCAAGTTCGGTCAGTGTTCATCTTCCTCACCACAGGGCCCAGAAAGCTTCAAGGCCACGAAAATGGCAGGGAAGATGCACCCCAACCTGGAAAAAGTCACAAAATCGACGAGAAGGTAAAAACAGACTCAACAATGCCAGTCAGGAAGCCCAGAAGCTAGCCAGAAGCTCCCAGGCCTTCAACAATGGCGGGGAGAAAACCAGCGGCCATCGACAGGTCGCAAGAACGACCTGGAAAGCGAGCAGAAAGCTGCAGAAATGGCGGAGATGAAGCTCGGAGGTTACCTAAGATGAAGAAGAGGGATGAAAGCCTGGAGATCGAGCACTGGGAGCAAGAAGGACGGTGGCCGGAGGAGCTGCGAACGGTCACCGGAAATTGCCTAGAGAGAGAGAGCAACAGGAGCGGGAAGGGTTTGAGAAACCCTAAGTCCCCTATTTATAGGAGGAAACCTGGAGCCTAAAACAGGTTGACCGGCCGACCCAGTCCAGACGGTCACCCCACGCCCGCAATGATTGCGCCGCCTCGGAAGTTGTGCCGGCGCTGCATGCCTGACAACGCATCAGCGCGTTGCCCCATCAACCGCAGCTCCAGCCAACCATTGCATGATACGTAGCGCTGCCCAACCGCCAGATCTGACGCACGGAGACCGATGACGCGACACCTGTCAGCGTGATGTCACGTCAGACGCGCCACCTCTCCAGAGCGCGACACGTCAGCGATTTCAAATTGAGGGTTCATTAAATGCTGTCAGGACAAATCTCAAGTTAAATCAGTAATCCGGCGCTCCTCCCTTCGGCACCTACACAACCTATCAGCACCAAATCAACCCCGCTTCGGCCAAAATGCCTGGCCAAAGGGGTTGAGGGGCTATTGTTGGGGCCGAACTCTCTGGAGGCCGGAGCCACGACCTCCACCGGGAGGACCACAGCTCAGGCCAGCCAATATGCGACCGAACAGATCTTAGCCGGCGATAGGGCCTCTCTAGGGATCTCTCTAACCCGGAGACTCAAAGCCAGAGGAGGAGCCTAGCTGACGAGCCTAGCTGTCAAGGTTATACGACCGAGCAGAACAAGGGCCGACGCGAGGGCTTTCCTGGAATCACTTCTACGCAGAGGTCCCTTGGCCCAGAACGGCCCGGTCAACGACAAGCAACGACGAAGCAGCTCGCTTCGGCCAGACAGGACAAAATTCCTTGTTCGCAGCGAATATTCCCTCGTAGACAGTATCCCGGGTTTTGCGCACATGGCAGATACACGCCTGACACAGAATCAGCTTTTCCGTAATTCCCGCCGCACATCAGACAACCTTTATCAGCTTTTCTTCCGCCCAAGGATGTCAGGCGCCGCCGCCTGACACTGTCAGAAACTGCCCGGTCGGCCGCACGCCTGTACGCTCAGAGGGGACAGGTGCACTGTCCCATGCCGTAGATGGGCGGCTCACCTGCGCCGAAACGCATGGCCAGCACTCTCCGATGTTCTATATAAGGAGCTTGGCATTCAACGCATGACACACACTCTCTCACTAGCAAAAGCTCTGCCCATTTACTTTCTCTCTCTACAATCTCTTTGCCGATTTTGCCATCGGAGGGTCCACCGGCGACGCCGCCGGTAGCCTAACGTTTGTTCACTGTGCAGCCAGGTACAGCCACTCAGCTCTGCCGCTCACCGCCGGAATCCACTACCGAAAAGGCTTACCCCCCAACAATACATAAAATCGAAACCAACGTTTTCATTTCATGTAAACCAAAACCACGGTAACCGGTTCGGTTAGGTTTGTAACCAAAACCATCGGGGAACATTTTTATAGACAAGTATTCATTGCAAAATATTCAAAACCAATGCATCCACATTGAACATTGATTGAAAAACATTATAAATAAAGCCGATAAATTAATACAATAAAAGTTCAAATACATTGAATATCCATTACCCTACAAAAAAACAAAGTTTTCAACAAATTAAATTAACATCAACTTTCAATTCTTAAAAAAAACTCTTTCTATTTGTGGTAGGGTAAATCCAGATTATCCACGTGACATATTAGATTTGGATCTCCTGTGTTGGAACTTGATTAGATAAGTAAGATTAGTTATGATCTCCTGTGATATGGCATTGCGGAATTATACTAGAGCGTGGCATGATAGCAGCGCGGTAGAATGGTAGCGCGGCAAGGTGGCAATGCGGCAGTAAGGCAGCACGGGTAAATGGCAGCGCGGTAGATGGCAGCGCAGTAGTTGACAGTGCGGTGTTCATTATGGATTCCTTAAGTTTGACCCTGTTGTATGTCCATGAAGAGTATGAATGTTAGGATAAGGTTTGACTGACAAAGGTTGAGCATCCTAATGGCATAACTTCTCTATCAAGGGACATACGTGGGAAAATCCTTGAGGGATTAGCCATATGCATCCCCAGAGTTAATCAGGGGTTAGAACATAAGAGATTAGGCCTATTGAGAGTCTCACATTCATGCAACTCCTTAGATTAGGTCAGGCCTAATTGGGTATGACATCTAGGGAGTACGGCGTGAAGGTTAGGAATTTCGTGTGGCATCTCGGCGTCTAACCAAGGCCATGTGCAAGTATGTTTCTCGAACTGTGGATTAGGCTTGTCCCTGAGCGGCGGCATCTGTAGTGCGGGATAATGATGAGCTCGGCATAGCATGGGCGGAGTGTACATGCAATGATTAATGAGCGAGATGTTAAGCATTGCACACGCCAACTGCAATGAGGCCGTGAATGTGGACGTACGTAATTAAACAGGAGTCTGAACGTTGGAAGGTGAAGGGACTGAGGAATTAATTGGATAGAAGACGAAGAGACAAGTAGTCTAAATTCATCTTCCCTTCTTCAATGAGAAGTTATGAAGGGGAAACGATTCATTAATGGAAGGAATCAACAAGTATAAAAGGAGGTGAACTCTTCATTTTGAGGGACGGACTTTTCTGGTAACAAAACTCTGCTCAAATTCCTCCTCAGTACTCTCTTTTCTTTCGATTAGGATTAAGTTTCTTGCAACCGGGACTAACTTGATCATCGGAGGGCCTTCAAGCTACTTGGGTAGGGGGTCATCTAACCTTTGTGGTTGCAGGACAGAAGTGCAAAGTGAGAATATTCAAAGGAGTAGCGTTACTGGAGCAGCAGATCATTTAAAGTCAAAGTCAAAGCAGTTCACTTGCAGGGATAAGAATTATCCCCACACAATTGGCGCCGTCTGTGGGAAAGAAAATTTTAGAGAGTAGCCAATACCAATTTCAGTGAAGATGACAAACGCAAGAGACAATGAAAGGGAAATGCAGCGAGCAGGAGTTGGGGAAGATAGAGGGGTCACTTTGACTCCTCTAGCTCCCTCAGCCCCAAGGAAGCCCAGGAGTCGTCCTCGTTTCCAGAGGACTAGGAGAGGAGGCCCAAGCCATCTTAACGGCCAGGGCAACGAAACGGAAGTGCCAAACCCTAGGCGCCTGGAAGAGGAAGAAGAATACGTGTCCATGGAAATAGGCGATTTGTCTTCCAGTGAAGATGACAGCAGGACCCATACCCTGGGTTCGCAGTCCAGGTCAAAAACCAGATCTATCCATGATGATGATCTGGTGGAAATTGTCAAGGCCCAAGCCCAAACAATCAGGTGCCTAGAGGAGCAGATGAATCGTATGGCTCAGGATCCGAGGATGGTAAACCAAGAGCCACCAGCAGTTCAAGTATTGAATAATCATGAGAAACAAGCATCCCACAATCGTCCCAAGGCTGTCAGGAACCAGGGAATGGGGCCTAATGCCGGGAGGCGAGCTCAGGTTGTAAACCGGGAAGGAAGGAATCCACCCCCCAAAGGTGGAGGCGTGTGGCTAGGGGTTCCCAGCAAACCGGTGAGTGCCTGAGTCAAACAAGAAGTCATGTTATTGAAGTAACCCCAGCCAGATCAGAGGTCTCTGTGACAGATCTCAGGGAGCAAATAACTCGGCGACGGGATCAGCGACAATCACAGCAGGCGCAAACGAACCAGGTTGGAGAAAAGCTAGCACCCCCGGAGGATATTAATGATATGAGAAAATATATTGATGAGCATATCTGGGACAGGGGAACTACCCAGGATACTGCTAAGCGAGCTGTACAGCAGATTACATCCTCACCACTCTCCCGGGAAATTTCGCAGTACAGGATTCCAAGGGGATTTGACCTTCCGAGTTTTCCAAAGTATGATGGCAAGGTAGATCCCGTCGCTCACCTCAAAGACTTCTAGCAGGCCCTCATTCTTTATGAGGGTGATGACCTTTTATATTGCCGAATGTTTGCCTCCAGCTTAGGGCGAACAACATTGACTTGGTATCATAAACTCCCGTCCCAATCCATTTCTTCATGGGAGCAGTTAGCCGAGATCTTCGTTGCACGCTTTATGACCAGTCGTGCTGCTCCAAAACACTTCGATTCTCTAACATCGCTCGGAAAGTGGTCGAACGAGAGTCTTAGGGAGTATGTCAGACGGTATGTGGAGATGTACAACGAGGTTGAGGATTGCACAGAGAAACAGGCTGTTTCTATGTTTAGGTTGGGCCTTTCTTTTGGCGAGAAGCTGAGGGAGTCCCTAACCTTGAACCCAGTAGAAACCTTCCCAGAGTTAATGGAGAGGATGGAACATCACGCGAAGCTGGAAGAGGAACAATACAAGGAGGTTGGTCGCACAGCAAATAAGACCCACCGGACGAATGTGGTGGACTCGGAGGAGAAGAAGAAGAAAAAGAAGAAGAAGAAGACGGCAGAACAGAGGGATTCCTCTGTGAAGAAGGAATCAGCCCCCTCCGCGCAGCAAACTCAGCCTGCCACGCAGCAAGCACATTTCGCCGGACTGCCAGTTTTGAAAACGCCAAGGCCAGGTCCAGAATCGTGCAAGGCGATAAGAACCACTTTTAACACTCCTATCTTTCGTCTGGTCTATCCCCTTCAGAATGAAGCATTTTGGAGGTGGCCTGCAAAGATAAGGGGAAATCGAGAGGAGACAAACCCAGGCGGATGGAGAGGCGTGATGATTGTTCAGATGAGGATCTGACTTCTGCAGGCACAATACATATGATACACAGTGGGAAAGACCACCAAAGGCGGGATCAGGCTAGAGCTAAGAAACGAGGAGAAGCTTCAGAGCAACATGTGCTCAAACTGACCCAGAAACGTCAGAGAGAAGCTGACCCTGAAGCAGTACAGATTTCCTTTTCAGAGGAGGATTCAGAAGGAGTAGCCTATCCACACAGCGATGCTCTAGTGATAACACTCAATATTAATAAGTTTGACACAGAGCGGATACTGGTGGACCAGGGAAGTTCCACTGAAATCCTCTATTTCCAGGCGTACAAGAAGATGGGTCTGACTCAAGCAGATTTGAAAGAGGCAAAGATCCCGCTAGTAGGGTTCACGACAATTCCAGTCTGGCCCCTTGGGTCCATAGTGCTTCCCGTCCGTGCAGGGAGAGTCACAAAGCAGGTGGAGTTCTTGGTGGTAGACCTCCCGTCTGCTTACAACGCCATAATTGGTCGTACGTGGCTTCACAGGATGGGGGCCATTCCTTCTACCTACCATCAAGTGCTCAAGTTTCCTGGGCCGAAAGGGGTGGAAAGCATACGTGGTAACCAGAAGTCGTCAAAGAACTGTTTTCTGGCATCCATCAAACATACCCCTATGGCGGAGCAGGTCAAAACCATTGAGGTGCCCGATCAGCCGGTTCTCGAAGATGTTGGAGTGGATCCAAATTCACGCGTGGTAGAAAACCTGAAGAAAGTACCCACGCATGAATCCGACGAGGATAGGTATTTCCTGCTCGGGGAGGAACTCCCAGAAGCAGATGGCTTAGAGTTGGAAAAAGTGTTGAAAGAGAACATTGATGTATTCGCTTGGACTCCAACAGAAATGCCTGGAGTCTACCCAAGCGTAATATGCCATCATCTAAATGTGGATCCGTGCCACCCTGCAGTCATGCAAAGAAGACGAAGATCAGCCGCACACTATGCAGAAGCAGTCCTCGAGGAAGTTGACAAGTTAATGAAAGGCAATGCGATTCGAGAAGTCTATTACCCGGAGTGGCTCTCAAACACTGTTGTAGTAAAAAAGAAAAATGGAACTTGGCGTGTGTGTGTAGACTTTACTAGTTTGAATAAGGCGTGCCCTAAAGACAGTTTTCCCATGCCAAAAATTGACCAGTTGGTCGACTCCACGGCAGGATATAGGTGTATGAGCTTTTTGGATGCCTATAGAGGCTACCATCAAATTACAATGTATCAGCCTGACGAGGAGAAAACCTCATTTATAACACCCTTGGGAATTTACTGTTACCGTGTGATGCCCTTTGGTCTAAAAAACGCTGGAGCTACTTATCAGAGACTTGCAACTTTAATGTTTCGTGATTTAATTGGCAAAAGTATGGAGGTTTACATAGACGATATGGTGCTGAAATCAAAAGAAGCAGATTCTCACCTAGTCGATTTATGTAAAACTTTTCAAATCTTGAGGCAGTTCAAATTAAAGCTTAACGCGTCAAAATGCGTCTTTGGAGTGAGCTCTGGCAAGTTTATGGGACACCTTATGACAAGAAGAGGTA
>NMUG010013588.1:0-10073 GCA_002855965.1 Monotropa hypopitys
AAAAGGCGAATGGTGAAATTCATGAAGAATTTCCTATCGGCACGGCGTCGGTACTAGAAGTCTCCCTTTGAAGCGAACACTACCATCTTCAAATATAGCCCAACCAAGTGGAGCCTCACCATCCAAGCATCTAGAATGAGCTCTCAAAGCCTCCTCATCAGTCGCTTGCGCCTCAATCACATGTCGAGATAATTTAGAATGAACGGTTAAGTCGCACAAAGTAGCACCTCCTCCAATGTCTTCGGCATGCAAAACGAAATCACCCAATCCCAAAACGCTCTTCCAATCATGAATAGCCAAATGAGCTAGGTGACAAGACCTACGACTCAAGGCATCCGCAATAACATTTGCTTTCCACAAATGATACTGAAGCTCGAAATCGTAATCTTCAAGGTGTTCCATCCATCGGTGTTGCCTCAAATTGAGCTCTTTTTGCGTAAACAGGTACTTGAGACTTTTTGATCCGAAAATACCTCGAACTTTTCAACGTACAAGTAGTTCCGTCAACTCTTCAAAGCAAAAATCCCGAGATGCATTACAATAAATGGAATAGCCCACTCCTCTCTCCGGCACAATCAAAATGGGCGATGAAGTCAAACGGCCCTTCAACACCTCAAAAGAGGCCTCACAAGCGTCATCCCAAGCAAAATGAATATTCTTTCACGTCAAACGAGTCATAGGAGTGGCAATAAGAGAAAAGTCAAGAACAAATCGACGGTAGTAACCGGCAAGACCCAATAAACTACGAACTTCGAACACATTCGTCGGTCTCGGCCAAGTGACAATAGCCTCAATCTTCGCTGGATCCACTGAAACTCCCTCTTGGGACATGACATGACCCAAAAATTTGACTTCTGACAACCAAAACTCACACTTGCTCAGCTTCGCATATAACTGGTGCTCTTTCAGAAGCTCAAGAATAATACGAATATGCTCTCCGTGCTCCTCAGAAGTAGGTGAATAGATCAAGATATCGTCAACGAATACCACAACGAACTGATCTAAATAAGGATGGAAGATGCGATTCATCAAATCCATGAACGTCGTTGGCGCATTGGTTAGCCCAAATAGCATAACCACGAACTCAAAGTGACCATAGCGGGTACGGAAAGTGGTCTTAGGAATATCCTCCTTGTGAATACGAAGCTGATGGTAGCCCGACCTTAAGTCGATTTTGGAAAAACACGTCGAACCTTGCAACTGGTTGAAGAGATCATCTATCCTCGGCATAGGATACCGATTCTTCACGGTGATGCGGTTTAACTTCCTATAATCGATGCACAAATGAAGAGTTCCATCTTTATTTTTCGCAAACAACGCAGGCGCTCCCCAAGGAGAGGAACTCGGACGGATGAAGCCTAACTCAAACAACTCTTCTATCTGGGACTTCAACTCCCTCAACTCGGTTGGTGCAAATCTATACGGAGGAACGGAGATAGGTACGGATCCTGGATGAAGATCAATAGAGAACTCGATATCTCTAACAGGAGGTAAGCCTGGCAACTCTTCAGGAAAGACATCTGGAAAGTCACTAACCATGAACGGCAACTCAACACGGCCCGATACGTCATCATCTAGCGCCAAGCTAGCAAGCAAACAATGAATCGATGAAGACTCCTTCGGATCAAGGAAAGATGAAACAATAGACTCTCGATGATCTCCCATGAAATAGAAATATTCTCCATCGGCATCACAAATAAGAACTCGACGACGATAGCAATCGATAGTGGCATGATGAGAAGACAACCAATCCATGCCCAATATGAGATCAAAACCCGCCATATCAAGAACAATAAAGTCAAACGTAAATCGTCGGTCTTCAATAGTCATCTCACACTGACGGAAGATATAGCTCAACGGTATACGACCTCCAACCGGTGACTCAACTACAAGAGGAGGATCAAACACCTCCAACTCTAGATTAAAAGCTGATGCAAAGGATAAAGCCAAATAGGAATGTGACGCGCCCGAATCAATAAGAACAGATTCCCAAGAATGATAAATAAGAATCATACCGCGCACAACAGAAGTCTCTGGCACCTCTGTAGCAACTGGCTGCTCCACCGCCAGAACTGCATAGACCCTGCCATGTGTCACCTGCGTCTGACCTGCTCCACTGCGCTGACCAGAAGACTGCTCTGGCCCAGATGGACCTCTCCTCACAAACCTGGAACCCTGACTAGAAGGTACAAGAGCTCACTGGAACTGCTCCAGCTGCTGCTATTGTTGTGGCTACTGTTGAGTCTGACGGGGCTGCTGAACCGAACCCACCTCACTTCGCTCATTCCCCTTGGTAGAACATGTCCTGGAAATGTAACCAGGCTGGCCACAATCATAACAAACTGGCTGAGGACAATTGGCACGAACATGACCCGACTGATTGCACCTGTGACATACGATCTCTGGTCGAAAAGATACACCCTGGCGGTTTCCCTGCAACTGCGACCTCTGACCCCGCTAAAAGCGAGAAGGCTCACATGACCTCTTCCTCCCAAAACTGCCCGAGGAATTTATCGACCCTGAATACTGAGTTCTGGGTTTCCAAACTTTCACCTCTTTGACTGGCTCAATCTTCGACTCGATCAATCTGGCGCACTCCACCAAGTCTGCATAAATCTGGATACAATGACCCACAACAAGACACTGGATAGTAGGATGCAGGCCTTTCTCAAACCGCTTGCATTTCTTCTTTTTAATGTTTACCCAGTCATGGGAAAACCTCGACAACGACTGGAATTTGGTGGCATACTGATTTACGGACATCGAACCCTATTCTAGTTTCTCGAACTGCTCACGCAACTTATCCCGAAAGGACTCCGGGAAGTACTGACTCTCAAAAGATGACTCGAAGTCAGCCCAAGACATACCAACAAGAGGATCGATAATATCCTGAGGGTTAGCACCCCCAAGCACTCGCATAGCATCATGTCTGCCATCCACCAGAGTAGACCACCATTCACTGGCCTCGCCAATGAGTTGAAAGGAAGCAAGAGAGATCTAAATCTTATGGTTGCCGATCTCCAACATCTCGAAAATCTTTTTCACCTCTGATAGCCAATGATTTGCCTCGATAGGATCCACTTCGCCATTGAACTTTGGAGGGTCCATGCGACGAAACTTGCAAAGCACGTCAGAAAGACGATTACCTGCCTGATCCCTAACTGCTGCCACACCTCTACTAGCCTCCACCACTGCCGTAGCAATATCACGAATAAACTGCCCAGCGTTGGCCAGTCCTCCGGGAATAGCCCCTTCGGCCTGAACCATGTCGGGAAACTCCCTCTGCTGCCCATTCACTTCCTCACTACTCGCGTTAGGAATTTCAACTCCATGGCATCCACGACCCCTATTTCCTACGCGACGTCCGGCCATTTCTACGAGACAAGAAGAATAACAATCATCAAAGAATGGAACCGAATAACCATCTCAATGAACAAAGAGAGTACTAGATACAACGCAGAAGTAATAACAAACCCAATAAAGACTTCGACGCAAGAGCACTCAACCCACAACCTTAATTGGAATTTAAGAAGAAATTACACCTTTTTATACCACACACACACACTTTACAAAATTTTAAAACAACTCATAAGTTCATCATATCATATTTATGCCTTACTCCGTGCCATGCACACACACAAGCAATCATATGCAATGCAAATTTTAACCCAAGCCCGATGCACCCATGTAGGACTATTTGTTCTCTTCCAATGTCCTAAGTTTTCGCAACCATTTGCTCTGATACCAACTGTAACACCCTTAAAAATTGGAACCATGTTTTTTTGAAGGAATATAAATAAGGATATAAGAGCATATGCATTTAAAGTCTAAACCATGATCATCACCATTCCCACAAAACATTTAAATGATC
This sequence comes from Monotropa hypopitys, assembly GCA_002855965.1. NCBI lineage: Eukaryota > Viridiplantae > Streptophyta > Magnoliopsida > Ericales > Ericaceae > Monotropa > Monotropa hypopitys. The sequence continues at coordinate 3,872 of NMUG010013588.1, forward strand.
CACATCATACAACACATGAGTTTAAGAAATGATACAAGTTCGGGTGTTATTCTTACAAAACATGATTTACTAAAAGAAAGGAAATACAAGTCCATATATTGGACTAATACTCCAATGCTCCCTCAAAAAGTGCTTGAATCCCACCAAGCTATGCCATCGGCTCTTTTCCTAAAAAGAAGAGGGTTAGGCCATGCCTAGTAGGAAATCCCAAACAAGTAATTCATATGATTGAATACACGAAAGTGAGAAGATGCATGCATAAAAGTAAAGCATAATATTGAAGTGCGACTATCAAGTGAAAGGTAAATGCTTTTCCAAGATTCCTCATAATTTTACAAGTGCTCATCATGTTCTTTTCTTTTCATTTCCAAAGTAAACATCTTTCCGATTATTGACGAGTTTTAAGGCTAGTTCCATTTCGGGATCGTCAACCTTTAAACGTGTCAATTCCTCGTATTCCCCAACACGTCGGGATGGCCCAGACAACCCCCCATTGCGCAATGTTGTGGGTGCTAACACAAGCCACCCAAGGTATACAACCCATATCAATAGTCACTCATCATATATCAATGTCCTCCTATAGAGTCAATGGCCAATACCACAATACCATTTTCACAATTATTCGTTCATGATTCGTTCAATGACTAAAGGTCGATTTCTCACAAATTGTATAGGTTTCCACATATCAATATGAACAATACCTTGTGAATTGCATGAATTTAGGTTCCAATTGAATTTTCCCCAATTTTCCATACTTAGTCAAAAACTAGGTTTTCGATCAAATTGGGGCTTTTCGATTAAAACTACAATTTAGTGAAATTAAAGCCTCAAGGAACCTAAAGGCATGTAATACAGTCACCCTTAACAAGATAAAGACACCCAATCAATATTAGACACAACCCTATACAAACATCAAACTCACCAACACAAAATCTAGGAGATTTTGAGATGTATAGCAAAGATATAAATAGACAAGCTTAGAATCCCCTACCTCAAGAAGATGGTGTTCACAACCCTTGACTCGGAGCTCTACACACCACCACGAATGAGGACCACCACCGCGAAGCTCGTGAAGCACTCTACGACGTTAATACTCCAAAAATCATCCAAAACACACCTTAGGAACTCCAAAATGTAGAGAGAAGGGAGAGCTAGGGTTTTGAGAGAGTTTGGAGGAGGAAGAGAGAGAAAAGTCTGTAGGGAATGAGCTCCCACGACCTAGGATTGACTTATATAGGACCCCCACTCAAAAAGACAAGAATACCTTTAATGATGCTGTCTAGACAGTAGTTGCACCGGTGCAATGATTTCCTGCATCGATGCAACCCTTGTCCAGTATACAAAATCTGCCTTGTGCACCGGTGCAGACAAACCCTGCACTGATGCAAACCCTTCCTGCACCGGTGCAAGCCAAAGCTGCACTGATGCAAACTTGCATTAGAAACGAGCAGTAGGTTCCCAACCTTCCCTGCACCGGTGCAGCACCACTTTGCACCGATGAACCTGAAGCCCGGACCAACAGAAGCTCTCTGCATCAGTTCTGCACTGATGCAGCTCTATTTCTTAGACTTTGCACCGATGCAGCATCAACTTGCACTGGTGCAACTGCACCAAAATGCAGAAAATGCTGCAAGGTGACTCCAAGGTCTTCCCGAGACGCCCCAAAAAATCATCGAATACTAGCACTAAGCTCAATGGGACTTCTAAGTGGTATACTTAGCCTCGAAACAACAAAACGGATATAAATCGCATTAAATTTTTATGGAGTGTGACAGAAAAGTATATGTTTTAAGTTTACAAATCATCTACTCTATTACAAGCTCAAATAAGCCTAGATAAACATCAAAGATAAAAAGGGGCTTTTTCAAAAGACTTTACGAAAGCTTGCTATATGAGACCCGTACTGCAGTATAGGGTCATTAATAATTAATAATTGAGGATTAAAGATAATTAAAAATATTATCGGATGGATATAAATAGTTGAAATAATTTGAGTGGATTAATTAAAATTTTATTTGAAATTTTTGGGAATTTTTAAGGGTATAAAGAGTTAGATATGTAACTAATTAAAAGATTTTAATAAAACTTGGCGGAAAAAGTAAGAGAATTGAAGTTAAAAGGTAGAAAGTGTGATAAAAGAAGGAAAATTACATTTGTGTTGTGAGGTGTCGAGTTTTTGCTTTAGGTGGAAAAATAGATATAGAGTTATATCTATTGAATTGAAATCGTGACAAGTCACTGGTGTATCTGCCGTTCCTTCTGCCAATGGGTAGCAGATTTTGGGCAGTAAGGTCTTTTGCTTGAGATTTAGTCTCGGGACTTGGTTTAAAGTTTCAGATATTGTTTTTGGTTAAAATCATTGGATGATCAGAGGTTTAAAATAATGTTTTACTGAAGTAAGAAGTTGATAAATGAATTTAAATAAAGATTAGAAAGCTTGTATTCGAATCGATATCATTCTTATTTGTTCCGTTGGATAAATTCTAGGTGATTGAGGATCAGTGGATTATCATGGAGGATTCAATATCTGAGGTGAGTACTCTAGACTTGTGTAAATAAGTGTAAAGTATAATATGCCTTATGTTAAGTTGATGGGAAGAACAAATAATGTGAGTACTTTGATTTGTATAAATATCGAGTAATGTATACTAGTGTATGAATAGAGATGATATATTATGAATCTTAATATTGGAAGAGAATGGAATATTTTAATAAAATGTATGAAAGATGAAGTAAAGAATAAAAAGGAAAATATTGGGAATATCATGAATCAAATAGATATTTGACGAATCTTAAAGAAAGGTGAAGAATATTGAAAAGTGTGATGTGAAAGAATATAATTGTAATGACAACCTCAAAGTATAAGAAGAATATTGATACCAAGGTGGGAATGATTGTATGAAATGTGGGGAAGATAAAATATTGTGAATATCATAAATCCAATCAATATTCGATGAATCTCAAAATATAAGAAATATGAAGAATGTTGTGAACGAGGTGGTATATTGAGAAGTATAATGAAAGAGAATATTTGAAATGAAGAGATGGAAAATACTAATGAAATAGACCTTGGCCCCGGGTCAATGTGGGGTGACAGCCTTGGCCCTAGGCTTATAATGTAAGGTGATAGCCCTAGCCTTGGGCTTATAATATAAGGTGATAGCCCTGGCCTTGGGCTTATAATGTAAGGTGATAGCCCTGGCCTTGAGCTTATAATGTAAGGTGAATAAAATGTATGATTACTGGTGAAATCATTGAAATAAAAAGGTGGAATCTGGAATCTATTAAGTAATATGTACAAATCGTACAACCTTGATTACGGGTGTTGTTGAGTGGATATGAATCCTTGGAACAAAAATGTGCAAATTAAATAAATCTGGGAATCTGTTGAGAATGAGAATAATTGTTAGAGCTCAAAAGTAAGAGAGAAATCTTAAAGATGTGAATGGGTTGGTGTAAGTTATATATATATATTATATGAACGAAAGTAAAGAGATGAAAGAATGATAAAGAAGACTACTGCTTCTCTTATTTATGAACTTCTTTAGTATTCACCAGCTGTCGTCGCTGATGCACACTTGTGCCTTTATTTATAGGTGTTCATGCTAGAGTCCACAGTTCGGTCCAGTCCAGTTGTTGTATTTTGGTGGTTGTCAGAGTTGTGTAGCAGTGTTGAGTCTTTAATTTATTTCTTTATTTGAGAGATTGTTTAGCTCTCATCCTTGAGTCTGCTTTCAGTTTATCGAGTTGTAGTAAAAGTTATTGTGTTGAGTTCAGTGGAGTTTCTTCGGACATGTTGTCCAGGAGTTCTTTTTTTTATTTTGAGTCTATATCATCAGAGTTCATTGTATCTGAGATTTATAATCAGAGATTTTAAAGTTTTTATTATAGAGTAGTGGTTCGAGTTTAGTTGATACTTTGCCATGTGTTATCTCTTTGGATAACTGGCTTTACAGTTATCAGGGATGAGGCGTGACATGCTATGTATCAAGTCCTCTAAGGGAGGGATCGACACCTATGGAGATAAAAAGAAGGGCATGTTATGCCAAAGTAGAAAATACATATCATCTAGCATGTCCAAGACTGGCGTGGACTCGTGTGTGAATGTAGAACATGAAATACATAACTATGTACAAGACTCAAGAAATGACAATGATCCAACCACTATCATGTAACTCCAACCAAGCTAATTACATGCAAGTTTTATCAACAAGGACCACTAGATCAAGTGCTCATGCAATAATGCATATGAATTTCTATTTCTTCCCATGATACACATATATAAGTTCATCTTTCCATTTATCGATTTCATACAATGGGTATATCTTGGAATCCCATCATAAGTCCATTTCAAGTTATTCTATTTATTTCATCCTTTACATTTCATATTATGGATACCCTATGGAATCCCATCATAAGTATATTCCATATTATCCTAATTATTTTCATTATCATTGTGTCAAGTAACAATGATAGTGTAGGATTGGTGTAGTAGTCGGCCAACACATTAACTATTCCTGTCCGTCGTTCCCCAAGTAATCGTTGGGAGGGCCAAGTTACCCCCATTGTACACAATGTCGTGGATGGTAGAACTATCCCGGGAATCCCGTCATAAGTCCATTCCCGTATACAATATAAGTCAAACCCCTATCATTGTTACATCACGTAGCCAAAGCTAGTCAATCATTTCATTCGAATAATTTTCTCGTATCAATTGAATTCGTCTTTCATATCAAATTCTTAGCCGATACTAGTCAATTCCATACGGGGTCATCATTTTTATTTAATTTCATCCCTAACTTAACAATGCGACAATTGACCCGACATGCGACCCAAGTTCACTATACATGACCCATATGCCAAATGTATTTGTTAAGCCCCGAACATACTCAATTTCATACATTTCAACTCAATTTGAACATATGACTACCAATTGACCAAAAGCCTTAAATGTTGAAATTAGGGTTCATACCAATTTGGGGGTTTTCAACACAAGGCTCAAAATATGAAATTGAACCTAGAGGTGTGTAAATACATCCATAAGGACTATATACCTACCATTAATTTTATAAGGTAAAACCTAACCCTAGACCAATTGTTCCAATATGAGTCTAGGTACGAAATTGATGAAATTAAACACATTCAATAGGGGAAAGGATAAGGCACAATCAAGGAGATGATAGAGATAGATAGATCCTACCTTAGGTAAATATATAGAACTTGAACCTTGATGAATGGCTTTGATATGTAGCTTGCTGGAAAGCCCTTGACGTGTGGAGCAACCTTTCTCCTTGCAATATCTTCAATAGAGGCTTGGAATGCTTTGGATTTTTTGAGAGAAGTGAGAGGGTGGAGATAGAGGTAGAGAGAGAGAGATGTGCTTTAACGTTTGAGAAATAAAGGAGAAGAATACCCAAATCCGGATATAAGGGCACATATATACCCCATGGCAAATGACCACAATACCCTCACTTAAAATAAAACACATTTTTGGTGACCTTCGTCCGGACGAAGCCCCGCCATCGTCTGGACGATGACCTCTCATCCAGACGAGAAACCCCCATCGTCCAGACGACCACTCTTGGAGCATTCTGAACACTTACGGCCTCCCTCGTCCAGACGGGACACCCTCGTCGTCTAGACAACCGACCCTGAACCTTAACAAACCACTCCCTATGTTACGACCCTGACCCATTTCCAAAGTCATCGTGACAGATGCCACCGGAAATGTAATAAGTAGTGGAAAACATAATCTTAATTCTTACACAACTTTGTTACAACCATTACAATAAACTTATTTTACATTACATACCTTTATACAACAAAGGGTCCACAAACTCACTTATTTACACTATTACATAAAACTGTCTTAGAGCTAAAATGTAACATAAAGACAAACTAAACTAACTACTTACATTATTCCAACGTCTTCTAGTATCGAGGCTGATAGGGTGTTTCTTTCTGATTAACTGGAAAATATTTAAATATTTTCCATTAGCAATGCTAGTGTGAATGACAATATATAGACATAAAGGTTTTAAAAGCCATGGAAAAGAACGATTCTTAAATAAATCACTTCTTATTCTTATACCATTTACTGATAAAATCATTTTTTCTCTTTATTCTTAACAAAATACTACGGAATTCATATAGATATTCTTGTAAATCATTTCTTGTATAATTATTATAATTCTTACTTTTA
>NMUG010013589.1:0-10073 GCA_002855965.1 Monotropa hypopitys
GAGCATCGTGGTCAGAAAAGAGCACAAAGTCACTCTGTGACAGATAGGAATACCAGTGCTTTAAGGATTGAATGATGGCGCAGAACTACACATGATAGGTACTGTAATTCGCCCTCGCCTCGTGCAGCTTATCACTGAAATAAGTAATTGGCCGACCTCCTTGACTAAGGACAGCTCCAATACCGACCTTTGAGGCATCGCAATGCAGCTCAAAAAATTTTGAAAAATCTGGCAAGGACAACACAGGAGCAATCGTTAATTTTGCTTTATTTCTCCAAATGCATGTGTGACTGCCTCCGTCCACATGAACTGATCAGTCTGCATACAGACTGTAATTGGCGCCATAATGGTACTGAAGTTTGGAACAAACCGTCGATAGAATGAAGTCAAGCCGTGAAAGCATCAATTTTCGTATCATCCACAAAAATCCCATCACTGGACACTATGTATCCTAGAAAGAGTACACTGGTCATCATGAATGAGCACTTAGCTACTGCCGCAAAGAACTTCCCTTCTCGCAGCAAAGAGAGGACTTGCCGCAGATGCTGCAAGCATGAGTCCTGGTCAAGGCTATAAACAAGGATGTCGTCAAAGTACACCACCACAAACCTCCCAATAAAAGGTTGAAACAGCTGATTCATCATACATAAATATACTCGGAGCATTAGACAACCCAAACAACATGACCATCCACTCATATAAACCTTCTCGAGTTTTGAATGCAGTCTTCCATTCATCGTCATCACGAATACGGATTTGATGATAACCACTATTCAAATCCAACTTGATGAACACTGAAGCCCCAATAAGCTGGTCTAACAGGTCATCCAACCAAGGAATAAGGAACCAATACCGGACGGTGATCTTGTTGATTGCTCGGTTGTCCACACGCATGCGCCAAGACCCATCTTTCTTAGGGGTTAACAACGCTGGCACAGCACAAGGACTGAGACTCTATCGTATGTGTCCCTTGACCATCAATACTTCCACCTGATGTCGCAACTCCTCATGCTCCTTAAGGCTCATCTGATAGTGTGGGCGATTTGGCAGGGCATCCCCTAGAACCAAATAAATTTGGTGTTGAATGTCGGGCAAAGGCGGCAATCCAGATGGTAGCTCTTCGGGAAACACTTCCTTGTACTCCTCGGTCAACTCTCGCACACAGTCCGGAACCTCCACGTGTTGTTTCTGCTTACTTCTGAGCAATCGATCTTCTGCTCCGAGACGAGCAGTTGCCCCGTAGTGCCGCGCAACTTCAGTTCACTGCCGAGCAACTGCTGCTCCTTTACCACCACCAAATATACTATCCCAGAATCAGCCATCTCGGACGCAAGGCGCTGCATGGACAACAAATTGGGGTTCTTCTCCGCCGTTCGTTTAGGAGCCTCCTCCTTGCTCGGGCACAGTACCACCTTTACATTGTTATACATGAAGTTGTATGTGTTCTTCCAGCCATCACGTGTTACAGCTTTGTCGAACTGTCATGGTCTACCCAGCCAGATATGGCATGCATCCATCTCCACAACATCACACCACAGTTGGTCCTTGTAATTAGACCCAATGGATAAAGAAACTGAGCAGTGTTTGGAGATTGTTATCTTCTTTCCTTCTTGTAGCAAGGTCAGCTTGTAAGGGCTAGGATGATTTTCTGTTGCCAAGCCCACCTTCTGCACTGCCTCCTCAGATATTACGTTTTCAAAGCTCCTGAAGTCTATTACAAACCTGCACACCTTGCCTCCAACTGTGCACTTAGACTGGAAGATATTATTTCTCAGCCAATCGTCACCACTAGCACTTCGGGGAGTAAGGCAAGCTCTACGAACCGCAAGCAATGGTCCATCATCACCTGTAACGAGCTCCTCCGCCACGCCCTCATCGTCTTTATACTCATCTATTGAATCTTCCCTAGGTTGATCCAATTCCACTCTTAACAATCCCTCCATGTCAACAAACAAGCCCTTCTGCACTGTAGGTTTTTTACAATCTGCAAATCTGTGGCACGGTTCCCCACAACTAAAACAACGTCCTGCACTACTAGTCATAGGTCTGACTGGATTCGTAGTCGTTGCTCTTCCAGATGCAACCCCAGCTCATCCAACCTCCTGTTGGGCCACACTCCGACTACTAGAAGCAGTACAGGGCTGAGTAGTTGAGCGATGTCTCGTCTGACTCTCCAGCTGCAATGCCTTTTGATGAGCATCAGAAACAGAGTATAAGTTGAACATGTTCAAGGTGTCCTGATACTAGATATGCAACCCTCCAACATACTGGGATATCAACTGGTTGTCTGTCTCACCCAAGTCATTACGTGCCATGAGCTGGTAAAACTTAGTGGTATAGTCGTCCATTGTCATTGCACTCTGTCTCAAGTTCTGGAACCTCTGGTACATTACGCGTGAATAGTTGTGGGTGAAAAATGCCTCGCGTAGGTGTTTCTGTAGCTTTTCCCATGAATCGATCTTCCTTTTTCCCATGCGAGCACGATTTACCTTAAGTTGTTGTCACCACACCGCAACCCTTCCACGAAAACGAGTAGCCACAAGGGGAACTCGTTCGTTGTCTGGCACCTCTCTGAATTCCAAAACCTCCTCGACAGCAAATAGCCAGTCAAGAAAATCCCCCGCTTTCATCCCACCTTGAAACTCTGGGATATCAATCCTTAGACCTGCCTCCCACCGATGTGAAGCAGCCTGAACTTCTCGGTCCTCTTTCCCGTAGGGATATCGTGGTTGCCTCTCTACCCTCCTTTCTGGTTCCCACCTGGAGAAGGGATTTTCTTTATCTTTAATCAAATGTGGGTTGGTATTTCGTTGTTGTCGTTGTTATTGTTGCATCTGAATCTGCATAGTGGCCACACTAGCAGCCAGATTCTCCACAACCTGATGTAGTCTGTCAAGTCTGTCTTCCGTCACCTCCTGAACTGGTCTACATCTGGGTGCTATAGTCTCACCGGGATTGAAAATCGAGCTCTGATACCAACTGATGCAGCATAGTATGGTAGAAACGAGATGGATAAACTCAAAACCGTTGATTCCTAAGAATGCCGGTTAGATCACTTCTTCAAACATGTTGATTCCTCAGAATACCATGTAAAAAGGCATCAAACAATCGTTGATTCAACGAATACCAATTGAATGGGAAGAACGAATTGCAAACGGCACAAGTTCGATTAAGCTTCAAAATTCACCAAAAACTGTCATTAACTATTACATCAAGGGGTTTAAATAAGAAACCAGAAAGCCTGGGGCCTTAAACAAATCAGGCCCAAAAGAAAGAGAAACGCAAATTCCCTAAACAAGTTGGGTCGACCTGAAGGACACGAAAAGACTGGCCCAGAACACAAAACGGGTCAGTCCTCGTCCAAGCCGTACGGCAACACCACAGTATGGGGACCCGGACTGATGCCGCGCAAGAAAAAGCCTTTGTCAAGCTGGAAGATCCTTTGCCGAGCAGAGGATTGCTGCGCAGAAATGGATGGACGGTCAGAACTTTGTTGAGCTTAAAAGCGAGCGCGGGAACAAGGTGTTTCAGCTATCTCAATAGTCGAAAATGATCCTCATGGGAATGTGCATATGGGTGGGTAGTTGCTTGCCCGAAATGATGCTCGGCCGCGCACAGAATCCAAGAAGAACGGACAGTGCCTTCAGCTTGGGAAGAGTTGTTATACACATTGTCCGTACGACAGCCTCTAAGTTCTTCTCAGCTCTGCAGTCTGCATCAAACTACAATCAACATTCGATAGTTTTAGGTATTAATTCCATGAACATCCAAATCTAGCTAGAAAATGGGTCAGCCAAGAAGTTGTCAAAGGATGTTTATCTCTATGAGAACAATGCGTTCAAGGTGCGAAGTGGGAGAGAAGGGATATCATGGTTGTGTTATTCATTTTATGTTGCTCTGAAGAACACAAATGAAGATGGACTTTTTATTCAGTAAGTACCCAGAATGCACATCAATAGAAAGCTAAGAAGCAATAAGTACCTAGGATACAGCTAAGGAGCACGTATACATACACGAGACACGGATACGACACGAACACGCCCTTTTTTCAAAAATTAGAAATGTGTACCTTGGGGCAAGTTGGGTAAAATCAATTTCATAGAAGAAAAAAAGCAATTTGCATACCAAATTAGCATTAAATTAGGGACCAGCACAAATTCATCTGCCTAAGCCAAATCTAGAAAAGAGATAGCCGTAGTTGTAACTGTCTTAATGCTAAGAGAAATTCTGAGTTGTCAAGTGCAAGATGCACCGTATATCCCTCATCGCTTCCAGAGAAAGGAAGTGAAAGCAGCGAACTGATCTCAAACTACAAGCAACATTCGATACTTTTAGGTATTAATTCCATGAACTTCCAGATCTAGCTAGAAAATGGGTCAGACAAGAAGTTGTCAAAGCATGTTTATCTCTATGAGAGAACAATGCGTTCAAGGTGCGAAGTGGGAGAGAAGGGATGTCATGGTTGTGTTATTCATTTTATGTTGCTCTGAAGAACACAAATGAGGATGGACTTTTTATTCAGTAAGTACCCAGAATGCACATCAATAGACAGCTAAGAAGCACGTATATGAACACTTTTTACTCAGTAAGTACCTAGGATACACATTGATAGACAGCTAAGGAGCACGTATACATACACGACACAAACGCGTCATTTTTCCAAAAATTAGAAATGGATACCTTCGGGCAAGTTGGGTAAAATCAAATTCATAGAAAAAATGAAAGCAATTTGTGTACAAAATTAGCATTAAATTAGGGACCAGCGCAAATTATATCCATTCTGAATTTATACAGAGAATTACTCATTCATCAATAATCAAAAGGCAAGCATCTCTGGCAATTTTGACTCTACCAGAACATTTAAACAATTTTGACACTACCAGAACATTTAAACAATTGCATTGTAACCACATACGTGTTCCCAGAGTATACTAACAACTTTGGAAATGCATTTGAGCACATCAGACAGGAGCCCGGAGCCCCTTTTGGGGTCAGGGATAAGAAAATCAATTTGCCAAGAGCCAAGAAAATCGAATTTTAAAGTGTAAAGGTTGTTACCTCTAGCAGTTCCCTGATTTAAGGTGTTCCCCAGATACAATATTTTCTTCATGATTTCCTTCAATTTGAGGGAATTCCGAACCTAAAAAATAGTACAAGTGTATATGAAATCCAAAAAAATTAGTCTACAGCTTGAAAAGCTTAATTGTTACCAGTGGAATACCTCTTCACACGCAGAGTTCACAGTGTTTAAGCTCTTCTTAAAATCTGAAATCTGCAAAAGAGTTCAATAATTTTGAGTCTTTGACAGCTGCAGCCACATGCTAACTTAAGAAATATTCCAAGAAGCACCACAAAATCTTCAGATCCAGACCTGAGAATTGAACTGAATCTTAAAAAGAAAAACTCTTAGTTTCGACTCCACCCGGGGCACCTTCATCAGCTCCAAAAAGAACTGAAAAGGATTGGTGCAAGAATAAGAATAGGAAACAACAAATATAAGATAGTTCTGTTGGATAAGTAAAAATTTGTAAGCCGGACACAAAAAACAGGGGGTGCAAGGCCTTTGCACAATGTGTATACTTCAATAACCTACACCATTACATCTCATACGAATATACATCCCTAAATGATACAGTTATCTTAGATGTGAAGTATATGGAGGGAAAGGAATCATCAATATTTTTTACCCAATGTTTTAAAAGGCGCTAGGCGCTAGGCGGGCGATCGAGGCAGGGGCCGAGGCAGAGGTCTAGACGGGGGGCTAGACGGTTATTTTTTTATTAAGAGAATTAATATTTACTTCATACAATAATAAATAATGCATGAAATTTTTCTATAACATCAAATATATAATATGGCAATTGATTCTGCCACCAATGTTATTGATTCTGCCACAAATTTTCTTAAGAAAATTACTATTGTGTCCTTGAAGTTTTGAATAGGCAATGGAAGTTAAGGAACACAATGGTCATTTTCTTAAGAAATTTTGTGGCAGAATCAATAACTTTGGTGGCAGAATCAGCACCCTATAATATTTGACTTAAGGCTCTGTTTGGTTTGATTTGGTTATCAAATATATGATATTTATTCTTAGTCGCAATGGATCACTACCACCTAGCACCTAGGCGGACCACTACCGCCTAGGCGGGGCCTAGGTGGCCCCAGGCGGAGCCTTTTAGAATAGTGTTTTTACCATATTAAAAGTCCTCAATTTAGGTTAAAATTTTCATTTCGTTAGTGCTTTCGATAGTTGGGAATGGGTAGTTAGTGCTGCGCTTAAACAATTTCTAGATTTCATAGGTTACTTTATAAACATGTGCATGGGTGCACGGTCTTCCTACTTCTGGGCCGTTTTTAATAAGGGCGGCATTCCATTAATGGTTTTTGCAATATAGTATATTTATTAGCCAAACAAATCACATTCCACTTAATAAAAGATAGCAGGAATTACTATAAACAAGTCAGACAGACTGGAATAAAGTAGAAGTTTAAAACATACAAGGAATATGACAACACACACACAACAATATAAGTTTTTTTAGTTGGTATTGATATCAATGTTGTGTCAACGAACACCCAAAAATCATGGAAACCAGCCTTAGCACAAAACTAAAAGCTTACAGTGTGCTACATAATTAAGAAATGATCGATGAAAAGACAGACCACAAGGAACAAATGACAAATTAATAATTTTGAACCCAACCAAGAGTTTTCATCCAAGCACATTGTGGGTTCCGGGGACCACGACCTCGAATGGACCTCCCAATGATTTGATTCCGGTCTTGGGTTTGTCGATACGAAAGATCCTGTAACCACAAACCACTGTTAGTCTATCTGGCGCCGTCCTCTGGAAAGGCACTCCGATGCCTAAGTCAGAGAGGCTCTGGAGCAAGAGAAAAAGACAAAAGCAGAGCTGTGGGATGCAAATGTCATGTACCTTTTCGTTCGGTATGTGATCGGTATTTATAGTTGTCTTCTTGATCCAGATAAGGCAACCTGTACGCTGCCGTCCGGGATTCCCGGTGTGATTTACTGGAGCGTAACACCCCCGTAATGCCTGGTCAACGACCGAGAAGTGTGGGATCCTCTGTGATCCTTGCGGCGTGTGGAATGCCTCTCTGACCTTTCGGTCCGGTCACATATGACATTCTCCGGCAGATAATATTTTCCAGACTACTGTCCTCGCATGCTCCCTGCCTACACAGGCAGGGGTCCAGAGATCGTGATTCCCTATACGAAGGGGCTTAGTCTGTTATTCATTCTGCCACTAAGGGCCTACGGTCCGTCCAAACCGTGATGCTACTGCCACCAAGGTCTTGGTCCAACTAACGAGAATATCCCTGTTCTGACCATGTTGGTTCGGTACAGACAATGCTACCGTATTATACATCTCATATCTTGGCCCTGCACTATCGAGATCCAGACCGTCCATCCATTCCTCTCTTGGACCATCTGCCCGGTCTGGGTCTGGCCTCCTTGGGCTTGCTCCGCTTATCCGGCCCGAAGACCTGACTATGTTCAGTTACCACAATAGCCCCTCAATTCTTTCGGAGCACATAGGTCCGTGAGAATTGAGTTCCTTTAGCCATACCGAACTCTCCTGTCGGCTTAGCCGACCCACTGACCAACATTGTCCAGAATCACCTGCCTATAACGACCTGGAATCCTGGATTCTGTTCCATAGTTTTTACACGACCAATGTTTACTATGGTTGATGGAGTAGCCCGGGGATCTCTCCGCTATGATCGAGACATGTGCACATCATCTGACGGCTATTGTCGGTCTTCTGGAAGGTTTTGGTGCCACGCGTCGACTCCCGGACTTCCGCTTGTTGGGATTCCTGTCCCTCCGAGCATTTTGAATTCGAAGCGACGCCTCGGCCCTATAAATAGTCGAAGGAGGGAGAGTCAAAACCCCCATTTGCTCTTGTTTCCTCCTCCATCCATTGCTCCTGCATTCCTCTTCCATCCATTGCTCCTGCATTCCTCTTCGTGCTACTGTTCATCCATAATTCCCAAGGTCGGTCAACCTCCCTCCAGTGCTCCCTTCTCCTTGAATTCTCCTTGAATTCCAGGTATGTCGTTCACCCTATTCTCTTCGTTCATTTCGCTGCATTTTAAGGGCAATTGAGTCAAATTTGACCCCCTGGAATGATTTTCCAAACTCCTGTCCACTGATTTGCAAAACTTGAAGTTGTTCCAATAGAAATATCGGATCCCAAACGATGTAGAAGTTGCCCTGGTGTCGCTGGACAACGAGGTTGACTTGGAGGTCCAACATAGGCCCGACCAGATTATCCTCCCATTAATGGCCATCATCAAGGGCGGGATCCGATTTTCGATCCATTTGAACCCCTGCCGGATCTTGTCTGTTCTGGGATTGACCCCCACTCAGTTTACGGTAAACTTTTTCTGGATCATGATTCACTCGCGGAGTTGAACTCTCTATTCAACTTGAACCTAGAGACGACATATTTTTTTGGTTTGTATAGCATCAACCAAAATAAAATCTCCAGATGATATTTCCCTGCCATCCGAAGGGGTCGAGTCCATGCTATCGATCGCCTTCCCGACTCGAATCAATGGGGAAATGAGTTCACGACAGTCCGAGGATCTTACCAATCTGGGGATGACGATATCCCTAGGGATGGAAACTGGATCCGAACCTGATGGATACCTGATCGACCCGAACCGATTGGACCAGGTTTACCCAATTTTTTACCCCTAGGTGCGGGTTCGGATCTGTGTTTTTAAAACCCGACGGGTTTCGGATCGGGTACGGGTCTTGGAGATTATGATCCGAATATATATATATAATATAATATATATTTATATTATATTATAGATATTTAATTTTCCCAAGTTTGCATTAGAAATTTCAGGTTTGGATCGGGTGTGGAACGTGTTTCGAGTTTTTTTGGATATTTTTTGGATAAGTGAAAACCCAATCCGATCCAAGTCGCGATGGGTACGGGTTCAGTTGACAAAGTGAAAACCCAAACGGGTTTTGGATCGGGTTCGGGTGGGATAATATATTATGGGTTAGGGGCGGGTTTTGAAAAAATGATTTGATCTGATCTATTGACATCCCTAGATATCCCTTGGATAACCAGTACGCTAAGTAAGATGCTCCCTTCTTATCTTGATCTTGTAGTTGCTGGTAACCTTTCTGATTTTTCTTCTACAGATCCAAGAGTTGTAGGCCGGTGGAAGGATGCTTCGGAAGACTGAATCAAAGCATTGTATCAGGTTGATCTTACATCTCGGGACGCCCCGACTCTCCTAGGATACGTCCCAAACTATCACTCGTTAATCAAAAAGATACCTTCCAAAGCCCAGCGTTTGTCGATCCAAGAGCCGGCCCCCGCTGCGCAATCTCCTGACCGGACCGCCGCCGATCCGATTCCCCATCCTTCCATCTCAATGACTCGTCGTAAGGCCAGATTCGCACTTAGTCTCATCTATCCAGAGGTTGGCACGCTTCCTTCGGCAGCAACTGCGATCGAACTTCCCAAGCTCCGGTTGCCCCGGACCCTTCTGTTCAAATCCTCCAGACACCGGAGGATCTGCAAGATACATCCTCCAGCAAATGTCGAAAGCTGGATTTTGGCAAACAGTTCGACGAGTGCATTGATGAGCTGGTCTGTCTCATTGGTGACGAGCATTCCCCTGATCGAACTCACTGACGTCCTCAGCTTAGCTTCCACAATCGGGATGTCTTAGCTACTTACTCGGTAAGGATGTCAGGGCGTAGCCCCTTCCGAAGGATGAGACAGCTCTTCCGGAGGACCGAGATGATGTGTTCAGTGCTGAGCTAACCTTTCTGGTCCAAGTATATCCCTTTCCATCTTTTTCCTTAATTTTTCAATTTTTTCTTCTAACAACATTGCTTCGGATATTCCTGAAGGCTACTGAGCACATGGTTGGGGTCTGGAATAAGGTCGTATCTCAGGAGGCGGCCCACATGGTTGAGGTTCGCTGTCATCAGAGGACGACTGAAAATCTGGTCGCGGCAAAGGCGATGGTCGAGTCGATCCAGGCCAAGCTAGTGGAGGCGTTGGAGGCCCGGGATGA
>NMUG010013590.1:0-10073 GCA_002855965.1 Monotropa hypopitys
GTATTTTTAATGGAATGTGCAAATCTTATAATATATAGTTTTATGAAATGTACACAACATATTTTCCTATTCTTTTTGGAAATAGATGGAAACAAAAATATGTGAACACAAACAATACACATCTAACCATTGATATCAAAGAAATCCAATCTCATCCGTTAAATATGCCACGTAGGACACAACCTTGAGATATTTTCAAAAAACGAGCTCCCTTGTAATATAGATTCCTAATATTCTTCCATGATCGGTAAATCTCTATTAATAGTTATGAATGCACTAGCATATTGCTCGTGCCTGAAGGCACGACACAACTGAGAACGAATAGCAAATCTCAACTCATGTTATAGAATATCAATCAAAAAATAAAAAATAATAACCACCACCTTTGAAGCACAAATCTATTAAGCAGTTTAGAACATAAATACAATATTCATTGAACCATTTCTATTTGTAGGTTGCAATTACCACGTAATTCAACATCAATGAAGGAAAAACTAAAGACCATCCAATGTATTTTATATACTATCAAAGAAAATATAGCTAGTACACTCTTAACCTTCTAGCTCAACATTAAATTAAACTGAGAAATATGGAACTACATAGATATAAATAGAAAATGAACTCAAATATTTTTGCAAGATATCTCTACAGAAACTACAGCAATGAACCTGTACTATTGTTGAATAAAAACAACAAATATTTGTCCTTACATTTTTATATCCATCTTTCACATGCTACTTATTATACCATATTACAAACGAAATTGGAGAATCATACCAGAAAATGACACTGGAACACCAACACTACTTAGGATACTTTCCAACACCAATATCAGAAATGAGATGTGAAGAAAAAAACATTCAAGCTTCAAAAAAGACAATCCCAACATTTTAAATTCAACAAAAAACAAAAATGGCTAGCATTCAATCTTACACGGGGGCACTAATTTCATCATTGATAAAACCTACATATTGTATCAAAGATCCAATGAAATTGAATAAAGGTTAAGCCTCATTCTAAAAATCAAAGTTGCTACAATTTCAAAAGTGTCGCAACTCAAAACCCAACAGAATAGAAATTTTAGAGAGAGAGTCAAATTCAACAATATTCATAATAAAACTATTTTATCTAAGTAAAAATAAAGTTAAAAATTGACAATAATATTGGTGTGATTCTTGTAACATCACCGTACTCAATCACCGTCAGCCTTCTCGTAAACATAAGTGAGTCCAGACTTTCCGCAGTAGTGACAATCTATGTGATTAGTCATGAAAGTTCCTGCTCCGCACTTGATGTTAGGGCACTCCTTCCTCATCCTCTGAACCTTCCCAGAATCATCGACCTTATAAAATTGCAAAGCACCGAGCTAGACCATTTTTTCGTCAAACACATTTTTCTGTTTCATCAAAAATAAAAACAATTAGAAAACATGTTGCCACAGGTAAGAGTATAGAGTAACTACAAATTTTCGAAACCATTCAAAAATAAAAAATCCAAAAATGACCATGAAGTATTAAAAACTCAGTTGCTATTAAATACATCGCAGTCGTTCGTCCAACAAAAAAAACAAATCCAAAGGTGCAATCTGTGTGATCTATTTTTGCAGATGTAGAGAATGACCCATGCCTAAATGCACTAATACAAATACTACAAAATGTAACACCCATACACTAAAATCTCACTATACACCAGCTCCAAAAAATTAGGTCCTCGAGAATGATCATATAGTAATAATGTGATATTCAAATGGTGTAATTTAGAACAAATAGAACAAAAAATTGACATTTTTTCTTCACACAATAAATGTAGCTTAGGAATTAACACTAACTCATCTTTTCTTGCACAACCCTTTAACATCTTTTCTCTCTGTTGAGCCCTTTATCTCTTCAGCATCCTGAATCTTCTGAATGTATTCTCAGGGGAGGAAATTACAACTTGTTAAGGATGAATAATAGTTTTACCATTTGGAAATTCACTGATGAAACAAAATGTTGCAGGGGAAAACAAATTAGACAGATGCCAGCGCAAAAATAGACAATGCTCAATGTACCAATGAGTATGATTCAGTAGTAGATCTATAAATGTATCTCTAAATTATATGAGAAATGATTAGGTGTTCCAGCAACAAGCATCAGCAACATATTCGTTTGTTACCGTTTTTCCGTATTGGCTATTCGTTTCTCATTATCTCCTACCATATTACTCTTTTAATTTTAGTTTGGGGTAGCATAGATAGATGCTCTACTTTCTGAGCTATGAAGATTTCGATGTGGCGCCTCATCGACAAATTGAAGGTTTTTCGGCGTTCAAAGGATCGTTCAAGGATCGTCTCTATATTGGTATTTAATCTTCTTTCATGATCCTTATCCTTATTCAATCCTTTGTTGTGTCGTAGGTTTATGATTAGCCTTAAAATTCCTTCCCTATAATTTCCATATTCGATCATTCGTTGTGTCAATTGTTTCACTTCTTTTTAGTCTTAAATTCTTCCTTGTACGCAACCGGTAGCGCCATTGTATGCACAACCGGTAGCGCTTGTCCTATGTTTGTTGCAGAGTTGCAAACTTGCAAGTTTTGACTGAGGCTTGTGTAACCGGTTACACCCTCTTGCGCAACCGGTAACACTATGTTTTGTTCTCCCTCATATTTCCAGCCGCAACCGATTATGCCATATTTTTGCGCAACCGATTATACCCTTTTTTGTCTGTCTACAAGTTTCATTCGATTGAGACTTGCGCAACCGGTTACGCCTCCGAGCGCTACCGGTTACGCTCCTTCGCACAACAAAAAATAAAATCGTTTTTAAAATGTTATGTCAGTTTAGAGGAGCGTCTAGGGGCATTTTTGTTCTCGTTTTTCACTCTTAATCACCCTTAATCCCTCTTAGATGATCCCAAAGTATATATAGCATACTTAACTTCATTTTAGGGTTAATCTAATTCAATCAAGAACATCAATCAAGCTCTCTCTGGTTTTTCTCTCTTGTGGCTACTGTGCAAGTGTTCTTCCTCTATCAAAGTGATATCTTAAAGTTTGTACCCTTGATTCTACTTGCTAAATATTTTGATCCTTGTTATACTATAATAGATAATCTCTATTCTCTATTGCGTTTCGATTATATTGCAAGGGTAGATTGATTTAGGATGTGTCTAGTTTTCGAGATCGTTGGTCTTGATCTCTAGGTTTTGATTTCCTTGTAGCTTGTGTATCTAGGGTTATTCCGTTGATCTTTATAGAGTTGTGTGGATCATAAAACTTAGATCCCTTGTATTCTTGTAGTCTCCTACTGTCTTCTAGGGTTTTGGGTATTGATCTTCATTGGGATTATATTTAAGCCTTGTGCTTTATCCCTTGATCTTTATAGATTTTTGAATATCTCTATATCGTAGTCATATATGTTCTAGGTTTTACATAAGCTTTAAGCTTTACCCTTATCTTTGTGACTATAAGAGTTTGCATAGGTATATTTTACCTAGGGTTTTGATAAGCCTAGAGCTTTTCCCTTTGGTCTATTGACTTGGTGAAATTCCTAGTTTATTCTCTTTATAGGATTTTATTCTAGAAATTTTATTTTTTTACCCTAGTTTGTTTTGAGAATGTCATTGTTAGTTGATTTAGATAATTCGAAAGAATATCTATTTGGGTCTTATGCCTTTTAGACCAACTTGTCCATTGTAGTGAATTTCATTGAACTATTCCTTTGAAGTTGTTCATTGGGCTTGTGGTAACCTGTTTTTGCCGGAGAGGTCTCTGCGGCTGCCGAGTGTCCGGATCTAGGGAGCCGGTTCCAACCGATGGCTTGTGTGGTCCCTGCAAACAAACAAAGGGGGTCCTCCTGCTTGGCTCCTGCAACACAAAGGTGAGTGCCCGCCGGTGGGGTTTTACCAATGGGGCCTCCGATGCTTAAGTTAGCAACTGTTTTGGGAAGATAAAACAAGAACGAAGGAGGCCGGACGGTAACGGTCGGGGATCAGAGCTCAGGATCTCGTGAACAGTACCCATGGGGGGTATTTATAGGGAGATGTTGGCTTGGGGCTCACAAATATCGTGTGGGCCGCACGTCGAGGGCCCAAGGGTGGGCCTGGACGTTTGATGGATCAGGTTGAACCGTACGGACGTGACATCATGGTCGTATCCCCACGATAGTGACAGGAGGATAGTCCTCCGGATAGACCGGTTCGTTCGGTAGCGATCCGCAAGCGGCGGCAAATTGCCACCGAAGGGTGCTTGTCCGGACATTAGCGGGGCCTCTAGCCCGGGCATCTTATGGGCGGCGCCCTCGCACTTGGTTCTGCGGTGAGCTCCTTAATATAGACCCTTCGGTCCGGGTGGGGAAGAGTCGCGAGCTGCAATCAGGGTATTGAAGGGGTCTGTCCGGACGCTGATGGTCGGACACGCGGCGGGACCCTCCGGTTTGGATGGTCCGGATGGCCGGCTCGTAGGTGATGAGTTTCTATGACAGTTTTCTCCCCAGGGCGTGGGTCCGGTCACCACAATAGCCCCTCAATGTTTCCCAAATTTTTGGAAAAGATTGAAGTCGTTCAACCAGACGCCATGCCGCCGGAGGTAGGTTGCGTTAATTATGTCTGGTGTCATGTTTGACGTCACCTGACAGACGTCGGGTCATTGATTAGACATGGCCATTAGAAATCGCCACGTGTCGTGATCTGATTGGCGGGTCAAACTGACCGCCTCGGTACATGTTCAGAATTATTTAATGCTTTACAGCTGTCTCGTACCTGGGGGAACCTATAAATAGGCCTGCTGGGTATGACCTTTGGAACTTCATTCTACGCGCAAGGAACCTCCGGAGAGCTGCTTACCTTTTGGAAACTTCACTTCCCTGCTTATCATGGATCAGGTAGTCGATCTATCATCTTCGTCTTCGCATTCTGAGCTAGACCCTTTGTTTCAACCGGCTCACAGGGAGGCCACTCCCGAAGCTAGCTCTAGGTCGTCGTCACCCATTGAGGAGGTCACGCCCGAAGCATCCTCTTTAAGGCGGCCTCCGGCCGGTAGCCAAGCCAATATCGTTCGGCACTTTTCAGATGAAGCCGAACCATCGTATGTGGCCATGAGAGGTCGGTCGGGAGGAGCGCTAGGAGGGGCAAGAAGGAAAGCCAGTGATGAGGGCTGTCCTTACCTTCGTTTCCTTCGTAGAGGGATTCATGAGTTCGAGGAATTCTCCCGTCGGTATGAGATCCCAGGTACCGTGGCCGTTGTTGAAGTCGGGTCGGTGATTACCTACTCGGAAGACCATATCACTATTCCCCTGATGGCCGTGACCGAAGGACGGCTGACGTTCCCCTTATGTCCATTCCTTCGAGGCTTTCTTCATGCGTTCCAGCTTGCGCCGAACCAGCTGTCGGTTAACTGCTACCGGACCATAAGCTGCATTTGGATTCTGAGTACCAGGCATGGGTTTGAATTCTTCGTGCCGGACCTCATGGGCCTGTTTTCACTATCCCACAACCATTCCTCTGGTTAGTATTTCTTTACTCCGCGAAAGCCGTATGGAGATGTTTTTATGAGGCTACTGGATTCAGAAAAGTGGGGAAACATCCACCTCCAAGTCTTCGGCGAGTATAGATTCCATCCGGACGAGGAGCATCTATATCCCGTACTTCACACCGAAGGGCATCCCAACATGTCGGCCATATCGAAACGCCTGAGGTCTACGTCATCGCCTGCCCGGATCGCGCCCCTTGTGTGATGTGAAGGCAGGGATGCCCCCACCCTTCTAGGTTATGAACCGACGTACAACAGTTTTCTTGAGGACCAGAGGGCAAGAGGGAAGAGGAAGCTGGGAGAGCATCCGGACGCATCAGCCCCTGTCCGAAAGCGCATGACTGTTTTTGAGTACTTTGAGGGGATAGAGGTTCCAGACGAACTGAGGTGGGATCTGCCGAAGACAGCTGTGGAGGGGGAGCCTGTGCAGGCTAAAGCTGCTGTCGTGCAATGGAGGCTCCGGCCGGGGTCCCAGTGGGACTCCTTCCAGTGAAAGAAGAGCCCGTCGAGGAATGGGATACTTCAGACGGCAATCGGTATGATTATTATCGCAGCCATCCCCGACCGCCATATGTCCCAAGACCTCCTAAGAAGTGGGCTCCCAACTTCTTATGGTACGACGGGAGGGCCGTTTTAACGACGGACGGTGTTACCGTTGATCCGAAGATCGCATATCCCCTGATCCGGGTCCTGCAGCTCCCGGTTGACATGAGAGCTCTGCCAACAGGGATCGAAGACATGTATGACTATGCCGGCTCGAGTCTCATAAAGGTATCCCTGATCTTCTTTACCCGGCCCCTGCTATTAGTTATTCTGATGCCCTTTTTTGCGAAATTGCAGGCACTTCAGAGCATTGCCGGTTTGTACAGGAGCAACCAGAGTGTGCTCCGGAAGTCATATATTCGGAACCATCGCTCGGAGCGGATAGAGGTCAAGATGAAAGAGGTAGAAGCTGAGAGAGATTTCTTTCGCCAAGAGCTCGAAGTGATGACGGCGAACAGAGACCGTTGGAGGGAAAAGTTTGGTGCCGGACCGAGCAGCGTTCCGTCGACTGGAGGTGTCAGCCAAGAAGACCTGGAGAAGGCGGTGGCCGAAGCTGACGGGCAGGGATATATTGAGGGTCTCCAGGCCATCCGTGAAGTCTTTAATGAGGAAATGGATGTGGTTTGCCCGAAGGCTCGTGAGATTGGCTTCAGAAAGGGCTATAGCTTGGCCTTCCACGAGGCCTGACAGATGGCGATGGATAAGGCTTGGGTCCCCACAGGTTCACCCCTTCAGATGGACGTAGTGGTGCCCGAATGCACAGTCCCTCCATTGGAATTCCCTGATGATTATTCTCCGATTGTGCCTCCGCCGACTGCCACTGTTGTGGAACCTGAGGTGCCAATTAGTGGTTTGCCAAAGGGTGTTCCTCAGAGTGTATCGGAGACCATTCCACATGTTGTGCCGGAGGGTGCTTCCCAGGATATTCCGGTGGTCGTTCATGCAGATGTGCCGGGGGAAATTCCCAAAACATACTGGAATTGGCGCCAACCAGTTCGCCGGAAGCTGTTCATGCCAATGTGCCGGAGGTTGCTCGTTCGGCCCAATTGTAATGTTGTGTTTGTTTTCGGTTCCTTCCCTACACATAATTTACGTTGTGTAATATTTTGTAAAAATATGTTAATTAATGTTACCTTGTTCCTGTCGGAGCGTACGAGACATTAGTGGTCCCAGAAATGGATCCGAGAATATATGTCGGAAGGCCTTTCGCTGGAGGCCGACAGATAGTTTGATCATATTCATTATGAGGATCCGCTTTGATGCCGATGATAGCTGGTTGCCGACAGATCAGTCGGATATGGAATAGTCTTGTAAAGAAAGGAATAGTACCATATTGCTGGTAGTTGCCTATAAGAGCCCCGGATTGGGATGGTGATCCGGAATATCGCCGGAGGCATATAAGACCCAGATTAGGGTAGTGTCTGGATAAATGCAAAGATCCATGATGCAGAGTTGTTCGGATTGACCCCGGACTTACGTATAAGATGACCTCTCAAGGAAGGGCGTCCGGATTGATGGGGAGATAGCTCCGGGCGGCAGGTTATAACCAAGTCAAAGTTGGCGCCTGCCGGAGACATGGTGATGGACGGACATCATAATCCGGAGCCATGGTGATGGATGAATTGCCCATAGCCATGGGGTGGTCGGCAGGTTATAACCACGTCGAAGCGTGCGCGTGCCGGAGCCACAGTCTTCATTGCAGCGACCCGGCAAAGCCAAACGGTCGGTCTTCGGGATGGGTAGACAATTCAGAGCCATGGTGATGGACGGCCGAGTTATAACCACGTCAAAGCGTGTGCCCGCCGGAGCCATGGTGATGGACGGACATCATAATCCAAAGCCATAGTGATGGATGAATTGCCCATAGCCATGGGGTCAAATATGCATTTTAAACTCTAATATACCCAATCAAACAAATTCACTTATTCTTTTAATAATTAATTAAAATCCTCAAATGAGACGGGCGTGACACATTATTATCCCTTTCAACTCTCCTCGCCATATCCACCAAATCAACATAGTTTTGTTCTCTAAAAGAAATCAATCTAGATGCCACACAAGACTCTAAACCCATATTAAATCTCTTACACTTCCTCTCTTCTGTATTCACTAAGTCCACTGCAAACCGAGATAATGCTATAAATTTTATCTCATACTCTGAAACACTCATCTTTCCTTGCCTCAGTTGAATGAACGTTGCTTCTTGCTCAAACTTATATCTTTCTAGACAAAAATGATCATTGAAACTCTTGACAAATGTCTCCTAAGGAATCACTCCATGCACATTTTGCTCTACCTCCAAAAATGTTGCCAATAATTGTTGTTCAATGGCCTCCCACCAATATAAAGCCTCATCCTTCAAATTGTAATATGCCAACATCACTTTTTTATCATCGGCCACACTCATAAACTTAAAAGTTCTCTCTATGCACCTCTCTTGGCACCACCGAACCCTCAAAATCAACCGAATTCAACCTTCGAAACTCCTTTATTAGCTACGAATTTGAACCCCTACCAACTATCTGAGATTTTAACACTTGTTGCAACGTTACCTGGTTTTATGCCAACCGAGTCACCACTGAAATCAAACGGTTCATATTCTAAATACTGACCACTTTTGCTGAAGTTGATTGATAGAGCTATCTCACTGTCAATATGTGTGCAACTGTACATACAACAACAACAAACACAACCGTTAGCAAAAATGTTATTGATGACCAAGCCCTACTACTTGAATCACTAACACCAATGCATACTCGACAACCACACATACTCAATTAAATAATCACAACATGCTACCATAACCTTACGACGACTCAACACCTCAATCGCACCACAACACCACAACATCGATGCACACAACATCTTAACCACGTCTCTACCATAGCCTCAATACACACAACACCCTAGAGTCCACTACTATCTATCACCACCGATCAATAAATCAGTTCAAATGACTCACACCTCAAGTGCAATAATACTTCCAATAGAATCCCCTAACACGAAATCTACAGCATGAGCTTTGATACCAAGTTGTAACATCCCATCCCAATAAATCCTTTAAAAAGGATTATATCGAATGACAATTGCTACAAATTTCCAAAATCTCCAAGTGAATAACTAACCACAAGCTCGAAAAGCATAAGATAAGATCACCCAAATTGATTTCTCAATGTTGGGGGGTAAGCCTTTTCTGCGGTGGATTCCGGCGGTGAGCTTGGATGTTGGGTGGCTGAACCTGGCTGCACAGTGAACAAACCGTTAGGCTACCGGCGGCGTCGCCGGTGGACCCTTCGATGGCAAAGTCAAAGATATATCTAGAGAGAGAAGTAGAAATTGCAGAGCTTGGGCTAGAGAGAGAGAACCTGTTTTGCATTGAATGCCAAGCTCCTTATATAGGGCATCGGAGAGTGCTGAGCACGCGCTTCGGCGCGGATGTGGCACCCATCTGTGGCGTGGGGCAGTGCACCTGTCCCCTCCGAGTGGGTTGTCGTGTGGCCGACCGGTCGGCCCCGACAATGTCAGGCGGCGCCGTCTGACAACATCGGGCGGCAGAAAAGCTGACAAAGGTGGTCTGACATGCGGCGGGAATCACGGAAAAGCTGATTCTGTGTCAGGCGTGTGTCTGCCATGTGCGCAAATCCCGGGATGCTGTCCACGAGGGAATATTCGCTGTGAACAAGGCATTTGTCCTGTTTGGCCGAAGCGACACGCTTCAGCGCTGCTTGTTGCTAGCCGGGCCATCCTGGACCGAGAAGACCTCTGCACAGAAGCGTCCTCGTCGGCCCGTACTTTGATCGGTCGCACGACCTTGGTTGAATCCCCTCGGCTTGGCACCTCCTCTGGGCTTTGAGTCTCCGAGCCGGAGAGAGCCCCAGAGAGGCCCCGTTGCCGTTGAAGCTTTGATCGGTCGCATGACCTTTGATGCTGGATGCCTCGGCTAGGCACCTCCCCTGGGCTGTGAGTCTCCGGGCCGGAGAGAGCCCAGAGGGGTGCTGTCGTCGGCTCTGATCTGTTCGGCC
>NMUG010013591.1:0-10073 GCA_002855965.1 Monotropa hypopitys
TTGTCATTACAAAATCTCCCGAGAATTTATAAATCCAAGACTATCCTCCAGACTACATGTCCGAGGTACGTCTTGAATTTTAAATCTCAAAGGAAGTCTGTACATCTCCAATACCCACGAAAACATTCTCCTTGTATACTGATCTGAGCTTAGTGTTACCATACAGGTACAGACACGGCTCATCCAGATCAATCAAATAGGAGAATCACATGATCTCTCTCCAAAGCCATGGCCAATGAGACAGATAATCAGATCCCCCAAGAACCAGAGACAGTGTCAAGGGAGGAACATCTTATCATCTGTCAGTCACTCGAAAAGCTACAGGCCCTAGTAGAAACTCTGGTAACTCAACTTCAGAACCCATCTACTATCCAGCCAACTAGGGCCGACCCACCATCTACACATCCGCTTCCACCCAACACTGGGGCAGTATATGGTCAAGCGGCACCACAACCCGCTCCACCGGTGCCAGTTGCAAATACAATCCTGCCAACGGGGAACTTTCTACAGCCCCCTACAGTCGTTACTCTGCCAGTCCAACCGCAACATATTCCAGTTCTCCCTACTTTCCAATATACCCAGGATGATTTGGAAAGTCACCTGGATGAGATCCCTACAAAAAGGGAAGATGCACCTCTGGCTCTGAAGGTTCAAAAACTGGAGGACGCACTCAAATCCCTCCAGGGGCCAAATACATATACTTCGACCGGTTTCGAAGATCTCTGCTTTTATCCAGATATGATCTTACCACCAAAATTCAAGATCCCGGATTTCTCTAAATACAACGGTACCGGGGAACCCATGACACATCTGCGCCTCTACACTGGAGCTCTATGCGATTACCCCGACCCAGAAAAATTAATGATGCATCTGTTTCAATATAGTTTGACCGGGGCAGCCGCACAATGGTTCGCCCGCCTGGATCTAAAACGCTTTTGGTCCTGGACAGACCTCTCCCAAGAGTTTGTTTGCCAGTATCGGCACAACACAGAGATGGCTGTCGACTGCATCTTTCTCATCCGTATGAGGCAAGAATCGTAAGAAACTTTCCGCAGATATGCCCTCTGATGGAAAACCCATGCATCTCAAGTCGACCCTCCTCTGGCTGAATCTGAATATATCTACTTGTTCGTACAGACATGCAAAGGGATGTACTACGAAAATTCTGCACCTCCATCGGTAGATCTTTCAACGAGATCCTCCTACAAGGTGAGATGATCGAGGACGGTGTCAAGATCGGCAAAATACTCGATCCATATGCCAAGTCGGAGAACACTTCAGCATTATATGCCAAGAAGCCTCCCGGGAAGAAGGCCAAAGAGCCTGAAGTTTCAGCAGTCACATCGGGTCCAAAACCCAACAACCAATTCTCTTTTTAACCAGGGTACCCAAGTTACCCCCAACAGCAACAACAACCCTATTATCCGCCACAGGGTGCATACCAGAACCAACCACAGAGCATGTATAAAAACCCACCAAACTCATATCAAAATCAAAACTTTCAGGGTTCAGCACCTCAGAATCCATTCCCTACAAATGCTCCGACATACCCAAGAAGAAATCCAAATAATCGAAATTTTACCCCATTGTCAATAACAATGTCGGAAGTACTCCAGCGCCTCATGGCCTCGGGGCATCTAAACCCCGTTACTTTTCGACCACAGCCTAATCCTCCTGCTCCCCATCATCGAGTAGACCTCCATTGCTTATATCATTTTGGCCAAACTGGCCATGATACAGAAAATTGCTGGACCTTGAAACACAAAATCCAAGATGTTATCGACTCTGAAATGATAAATTTAGAGGATGCTAAGTCGCCTCCCGATGTCACCACCAATCCTCTTCCGAACCACCAGAGAAGGAAAGGATCTCTGAAGAATTCCCGCTCGCTGTCATATCTCAGCGGGAAGAAAATAATTCTATCAAAGAAAGATGCAAATGTCTGGCGAACTGCCAATTACCACAATCAACCCTCTGTCATGAAATCAAAATCTTCAGCATACAAACTACCCCGCTCATCTAGGGGAACAACCACACAACCAGGCGATCTTCTCAATCTATCAAGCCCGCGTCTCAGGATAAACCATGGCAAGTTAGTACATATTGTTTATTTTATGTTTTGTTTTCTATTACGGAATATTAATAAATTTTATGCTTGTATAATTTATGATCTTCTATCTTGTCACATCTATATGTCAAGAAAAGTTTCGTATATTCCACGTATTTATCTTCTCTGCTAAAATGACAAACAAAGAACAAATTTAAAATTTTCGAATCAAACGTTCATCCTTTTAAGTTGGAAACGATCAAAACAAATTTTAGTATGTCGAGTGATGACTTCAAAGACAAATCGAATTAGGGTCCAATCAGAAGCTGACAAATAAGGCAAAGAAATCCATCAAGAAATCAGAATGCTCCAAGTCCAAAGTCTACAGAGATCCATCTCATCCATATCCCAGAGCATTCAGCATCTACGTTAGTCACCATCGACCACTTCAATCAAAAGTCAGAATTCGACCATCTATCATTTACAAACGAATGGATCGGTGGAAGCAGCAAACAAAGACATCAGACAGATCATTTGCAAAATGACAAATATATACCAGGACTGACATGAGAAGATTCCATGTACGCTCATGACCTATCATACATCTGCAAAAATAAACTTCTACCGGGGCAATACCATATTCCCTAATCTCTGACTATGAAGCCATTCTCAATCTAGAAATACAAACTCTGTCGCTCCATGTCATGAGGGAGGCTGCAACGAAAGACACAAAAAGAAATTTCCTCCCAACTATCAAGGGCCCTTTACTGTAGCCAAATAGATATCAGGCAAAGCTATCATCCTGGTAAAAATAGATAGACCCGAGTTCTTACTCTTTTTAAACTCTGATCTGATCAAGCTCTACTATGACTGATTAGTTGCAGCTCTTCTAACTTCAATAAAGACAACATCTTCTTGTCAATTGATCCGATGAAATTTGAGTGAAGTAGCATTTCCACTCTCTCTTTCGAGGCTTCAGCAAAAACTTCTTTTTCTCCTCTTATCTGAAAAGAGCGATTCAAAAGAAATATATTATCATTATGATTATATGATGATTCAAAAAAAATCGCCGCCCCCTTTACACAAACAGAAAGGAGGATTCTACAAAAGATCTCTGTCTATTTCTCTCTGAACTCTTCAGCCTCTCCTCATAATGGAAATGCTCATGCTCGCTCAAAATCATCAGACCTTAGTCAAGAAGTTTATGCCTTGTCGAAGTCAAAATCCGAATCATTTCAAAAAAAAATCATCATCCGGCATAGTTAAAATCTAAGAAGGAAAACTATGGCAAGATCGGAAAAACCCTACATGATTAAAACCCAAGAGGGAATCATGGCAAAATAAAGGGGATACAAATCCGATGTAGTTAAAACCCGAGAGGGGACTACAGTAAAAATGGATCAATCCAGTACGGTTAAAACCCGAGAAGGGATCGTAACAAAATCGGAACAAAAATTAAAAGGCATCCAGCATAACTATCAACCCGAATGGGAGTTACGGCAAAAATGGATAAAGTAAAAGCCAACAAAACACACACATACAAAAATCATTCCCCAAAGTCAGCTAAATCACCAGAACAACTCTGAGCAGCGATGAAGTCAGAACAGATGTCTGCACAACAATCGGCCTTCCGAAAAAAAAGTTTCTTTGAAGATTCAGTTCGACTTGTCCTAGCAGTCTGTCACTTCATGTGCTAAAAGTTACAAAATCATTTTCAAAGAAAGAATGAATCTAGATTTTCACCTCCGATTAAACAGTGATGCCTTTCTCACAAAAATACTCAGGTTGATCAACTTAAATTAGGTATCAATCTCTCTTAGCAGAGAATCATAAATGCCTATGAATATATTTACTTATTTGATAAAGATTGCAAATAGTAGAAATGTATTCATACATGAAAATAATACATTGACATTCTATACGGAAAAAGAAACATAGAATGAAAATATGCTAACTATTGCAGGTCTCTCGAAGAGAACGCTTCGAGCAAGCCCAGAAAAGCCTAGTAAACCACCCTGTATCAAACAGTCATCACGACACCAGTCTCAGTTCTTGATCAATCTACATCCGGCAAACAACAGGTCATCTGCAACAGCATATGTAGGTGAACCATATCAGAATACCTCTGTCTCTGAACAAATGATCCAAAGAAGGCAGAAGCTAGACTATAAGCCCTCAATAAATACCTCTCTCTCTGAACCAGCTCTTCGAGCATATGAGTAAACTTATGAACCCCAAAGCAGAAGATGCACAGTGCCAGAATCCAGTTTTAGACTAGAATGACTTCTTCAAAAAGAATCATCAAATTCAAAACTCAGTAACACCTTTCTACGGTTACTAATCTTAAAATTTAAAATCAAGTCCAGAAAGGGCTACTCTGATCTTTTAAAATTCTAGTCCTGAAAGGGCTACTCTGATCTTTCAAAAAAATCAAGTCCCGAAAGTGCTACTCTGATCTTTCAAAAAATCAAGTCCCAAAAGGGCTGCTCCGATCTTTTAAAAATCAAGTCCCGAAAGGGATACTCTGTCACGTCCCGGATTTTCAAACCATTTTTTAATATAAGATATGCATAATTAGTTTTGCATAAACCATTCCAACAACAAAAGGGGCCGTGAGAGAAAAGAAGTGCAAATACATCTCTTTACAATCCTTTATACAAAAAATGCGGAAGTAGAACATTAACAATCCTTTTTCAAATGGTACTTGCTTCCAATAAAACGGTAATACAACTTCTTTAAAGAACAGGGGATGTCTGTAGGCTACAAGGGGGAAAAGTAGGGGAAAACTATAGTAAATAAATGAACAATATGAGGTGCTCCTCACACAAGGGAACCTGGAGCAAGCCTAAGCCAACTCCTCCCTACAGCGATCCAACCCTGCAAACCCTGCGAAGAACTGTAGAAAAAAGGTTGAGTCATAAAGACCCAGCAAATATGCGACTATCAACTGTATATGAAAATATGGTGATTATGTGCAAGGTGGGTGAAATCCTACAATGCAATCCCAAGCATGTTTCCGATACTCACACCCAAGATCCTCAATCTCAATCCGTAGTCCACATAACCCAACCAAAAGGCCCATTCGTACTCTCACAACAATAGAAAGATCTCAAACCTTCGCATTTATTCAACTATCGCAACAGAAGACCAAACCTTCTATTTGAACAACCAAAACCCAACCGGAAAGTAGTCACTAACAAGCACCAAGACCACTACACTAGGTTACTCCACAAATATAATCCCACCTCATCACACCTAGGTATTTCGAGGTACTTATCCGAAGGGTTCCGGTACCACACAACCGAATGTTGCCTCGACAAGGCCAACCAATACTCTCTACGATAGTCCATTACCATCTAGTAGTTCCTCTCCCAACTTAGCCTCAAATCAAAGCATACCAAAACCACACCTATTGGCCTAACCACAACGAGTACACGTGTCACGACTTGGCTCCAAGCCTCAAGCTATCCGAAGCCACGAATTGGCTAAGCCTCATTCATTTGCTAAAGCCACGAGTTGGCTAGTACCACCCACAAAAAGATCCACAAGTCCACATCCAATCCTTGCCAAGGTACTCTCATTCCCTCTATATTTGCTCGTATATAGATAATACAAGTAGGTGGATTTATTATCTTGAACTTTAGTTGGTTCAACTCCCGGCTTGGAACATTTTAGAAAAGGCCACAAGGGATTCGAGACCTCCTGAACAAATTCCAAAATCGGTCCTACAGTCAACCTTGTGCTAGTTTTGGATCACAAGAAGACCATCAAGCCGTTCATCGATTTACAGTCACCTTGACGAATTCAAGGGTTGACTAGCTCCCGAGTGAATCACGAATTGATTCAGGTTGTCTCAACGAATTCAAGAACCAACCTCACACTCGAATGACCACGAATTGGCCCGAAGATCACAAATTGATCTAGGTAGTCTCAACGAATTCAAGAACTAACCTATACATATATGTGACCACGAATTGGTCCTATGATCACGAATTGATCACCAAGCAACACCAATTCCATTGTATTATTGTTTGTTGGTTAATTAATATAAGTGAGTTAGGTAAGTTTTAGAGTTTGAGTCGATGGAGATGAGTTCTCCAACACGGGCAACGATTTTGCCACGAGGGACGAATTCCCGACTCTAGGTGACGAATTCACCCAAAATACAAGCAACGACTTTGCTAACAAGGGACGAGTTCCCAAACCAAGGGTGACGAATTCACCCAACAAGACCACAACACATATCCAAGGCCTAGGAACGAATTTCCTAACCTATGGTGACAAATTCACCAATCTACAAGGTCTTTATCTCTCATAGACATTTTGTCGAACACCAAGGGTGCCTACGACACCAAGGCCATCTCAATGGCAAAAACCACGTTTACACTTGCCGACGAATGATCCAATACTACAATATTGCTCACTAAGACCGATACAAAGTCGAGAGGGTATCCTATCTCCTCAATTCCAACAAAAATCAACAATGTATCCACATCATTTAATTTTCCCCAAATGATCATCTAGTCACACGCTCAACCCAATCCACACATTCTCGCATTCTAATCCTACCGAGGATACTCAATCACACATGAATGCGAATCAAATTACATCAATTTCTCAAAAACGATCATTTATTCAAAATTTGGGGGCTTTTTATGAAATCCTGAAATTCTTGATTTTGAAATCATTAGTGAGCTACATATCGACAAATACACGAGATAGTAACATATTTACCTCAAAGCGCGCCGACGGAGGAAAATCCTAGCCGCGTTAAACTACGGTACTCGAGAACCTATGTAGATTAAAACGACAGCAACAACGATTAGAACAATGTTCTCTAAAGAGAAAACATGAGAAACCCACTTTGAGAAACCGACTTACCAAAAATTCGTGGAGAATGACTTCGATATGCACGTTGTCGGAGAGCTCTCGACGTGTAGAGCAACGTTTCTCCTTCGGGAAACTTGATTCGAGCCCTCTAAGGCCTTGGATTAGAGGAGAGAGGAGAGAGCATCAATGGAGGTAGAGAGAGAAGATAGAGAGCATAGGGTTAGAGAAATGAGGGAGGAGAAGGAGTTCTGGCCGCTTTTAAGCATAAAATGCGACCTAGGGGTGAAATGACAACTTTGCCCCTCATTAAAACACAAAAGAATCACTTTTCCGCGCGCGTCGTCCGGACGAAGCTCACCGTCGTCCGGACGAAATCCACCTTGGTCTGGACGAAAACCCCCATGGTCCGGACCACACCTCCTGAAGCAAAAATAAGAAATCTGGAACCTTCGTCCAGACGAGACTAGCCCGTCGTCCGGACGACCCTACCTGAACCATTTTGTCGTCTCCCTGCCGATCTCATTCGGACGAGACTCGGCCGCGGTCCGTACGACCGGAACCGAAAATTTCCAGAAACTTTAACGCGCGACTTCCGAACGTATTTCGATCATATCTTCTCCGTCCGACCTCCGATTGAGGTGATTCTAGTTGCCTTGGATTCGTAATCGAATCCTCTACCTCATCCTAGGGTCAACCACCTTAAAATCGCACTAGGATTTTAAGATAAAATAAATTTAGATTTTAAATCTAATTTAGAATACGAATCAATATTCTGGAAATTCCTTTTTGAAATACAGGTCGTGACATCTCAACCACCTTAAAACAATTTCGTCCCCGAAATTTCCTTAGGGTAGGATTACACCGAAACGGCCAAAGAACGAGAGTTCACGTCAAAATAGCAAGCCACGAGCGAGATCAAAGGGGATGCTTCCCGATATGGTAGACACCGATACGGCAAACAACTCAACGACAATACCACCATACGTGAACAATCTTTGTCAAGAGATGGAATCATCGATCAAAGAACAACAACAATTGAATGGTCCTCCTTGAGAACAAGAGGTCAACAATCGACAAATGTCAATTTGAAATCAAACCGAGTACCACGAAATAAGGTTTTTGGGGTTGCTCTCCGATACGATAAGCATCGAAACGATAGTTGACTCAATAATGATGCAACAATGGGATGAGCCATTTCCTTTTAAAAGGATTGCTCAACAATCAATGGGTATAAATCTTGAAATCCATCCGCGTGCCACACAAAGGTTAAAGGGACAACTCCCGAGATGGTGTGAATGCATGGATACGACAACCGAACTCATCAACAATACAAGAACATGAGATATTCCAAAAATGAATTTTAAAGGTAGGAGCCACAAATCTTTGGCAACAATAAAACAAACAATATTTTCAAGGAAGAGACAACCAACAATTTATATGGCAACAACATAAGGTGCAATAGGGTGGAGATACGATCGGCGACATTCTTTTATTTATCATTTCATAATTCTTATACAAGCGTTGTCATGGTTTGCGCCATTCTTCCCACGAGTACCAACACACCCATATATAGATAGGGGAACACATATATATCCCCACACACGCACCCAATGCGATATCAAGTGACTACCATGATTCAAGTTTGAGAGGTGCCAGCCGGACACGATTCTCAACCTAAATCATAGAGTTATCCTTAATCACACAACCAATGAAATACACACACGGTCGATTCCACACAGAAGGTGTAACCAAATGCTTTCTTGATTGTGTATAGCTTTCTCTTCAGATCCATGACATGAGTTCTTGAAAGGCTACTGAACTTCTCTTCGAGTTTAGACCATAAGTCTATTACGCGTTGTGATCCTATTATGTGAGGTAATACAGATGGGGTCAGCGTAGCAATAAGACATGACAGCAGTAACCTGTCTGAGATTTCCCATTTTTGATAATCAGGGTTGATGGTCTTGTCTCCTGTTACGTCTTGTATGACTGTCTCTGATATATTGTGAGATCTATTGATTAGATCAGACAAGCCGTTAGCGAACAGGGTTGCCTCAACTTGAGTCTTCCAGGCTAGATAGTTTGTTGAGTCGAGTTTGACTGTTATGAAGCTTTGGAAATTGCTGATGAGGAATTTCAAAGATGAAGACATTGCTTCGGTGGCCATGGATGATCGCCACAGAGCGAGATAAATTTGAATTCTTGATTTTCTTGACTTTCTTGATTTTCTTGAGTCTTGAGAGCTTTAGAGACGATGAGTCTTCATTGGCTCTGATACCATGTACACAGAATACACAGAATACAGGCAAGAATGATGCTGTTCAATCAACTCTGAATCAGTCTATATCACCTACTGATCATAACAATGATAATACCACCTGTCATCACATGGTGACTAGGTCTAAAAGTTCTCATTTAAACTCTAGTACTAATGAGAGAAATAAAGAGAACAATAAAACTTATCATCCTATGATTACTAGATCAAAAAGCAACTCTGCATTTAACAGTAACATAACACATCTTACCATTCCGACTACCTCTGAAAGGGAACCTAGGAACTTTAAAGAAGCCATCATCTCCCCTGCATGGAATCATGCTATGACAGAAGAGTACAATGCTCTAATGTCTCAGGGAACATGGACTCTTGTGACACCTCCCCCAAACACACCTATTGTTGGCTATAAATGAACTTATAAAATCAAACAAAACCCAGATGGGTCAATAGCTAGATATAAGGCTAGGTTAGTAGCTCAAGGTTTCCAGAAAACAGAGGGAATTGATTATCTAGAAACATTTAGTCCTGTCATAAAACAACCAACCATTAAAGTTGTTATATCTCTAGCTGTTCAATTTGAATGGGATATTAAACAACTGGATGTTTCTAATGCCTTTTTACATGGAAATCTCAAAGAGCAGGTGTATCTAAGACAACCTCAAGGGTTTGTCAGTTCGGAATCTCCAGAAAAGGTATGTCTTTTATACAAAGCTTTATATGGCTTAAAACAGGCTCCACGTGCTTGGTATGACATGTTATCTACTTATCTGCTTTATTTAGGTTTTAAAAACAGCACGGCAGACTCATCCTTATTTATACTTCAACAAGATCAAAACATCATTTACATTTTAATATATGTGGATGATATTTTGGTAACTGGTAATGATAAAGATGTGATACAAAACATAATTAAACAACTTC
>NMUG010013592.1:0-10074 GCA_002855965.1 Monotropa hypopitys
TCGGGTTTGCGCAGGCAGGGGACGAATATCATAAGCAGGTTGAGCTGTCCATCCGGAAGGGCTACCTGCAAGGGCTGGATGCTGCACTCGTCCCGACAGACTCTCATCTCCGAGCACCTTTTCCTCCGGCCACTACCGTGGCAGCTGATCTTCCTCCAGCATCCACCGTAGCAAATGATCCTCCTGCCGAGGTCTAATATTATAGCCGGTGCAGTGCGCCGTAGATGCCAAGTTTTTCGAAGCTTCTTGTAATCTTCTTTTGTTTTGTATTTAAGAACTTGGAACTTTTGTAAACTTTTGGAAGTTTTTGGTGGGTATGGGAATGATGGTTGCTTTCCTCGCGTGCTTTCTACGCAGTTTCTGATCTCTGCTTTGTCCCGGTATATGTGCCCCCATTTGAACATGGGCGGAGTGATTTGCTCCGGGATGTTCAAATGCTTCCAAAATTTTACCCGGATAAATGAGTAGGTTTCATCATAGGTTGCCTAGTCGGACCGTGCGTTGTCCCTTCGGCTCGTTTGGAGACTGCCAAATTTGGCCGGGGCGAAACCCTCTGCTGTCCTTCCGGACTGTTTGAAAACATTCTTGCCAAAATTTGGCCGGGGCGAAAGCCCTTTGCTATCCTTCTGGACTGTTTGACAACATCCTTGCCAAAATTTGGCCGGGGCGAAAGCCCTCTGATGTCCATCCGGACCATTACACATCTAAAGTAATAAATTTCTGAAATTTTTCCTTCAAACTTAGGATGACAATTACAATGAAGAAAGAAAACAAAAACGTGCTGCCACTAAGGCCGGGGCAACAAGCCCTTTTAATGGTAATACATTCTAAGGTTTTTTGCATTCCAAGGTCTTGGAATCTTTTTTCCGGATAGATCTTCAAGTCGGTATGAGCCCGGGCTGATGATATCAGTAACGCGGTATGGACCTTCCCAATTTGGTCCCAGCTTCTGCTTCTTGTTTGCCCCTACCGTTCTCCGTAAGACCAGGTCATCCGGCTTGAACGTCCGTACCCGAACAGTTCGGTTGTATGTTTGTGCCAGCCCTTGTTGACAGGCTGCAAGTTTAATCCGGGCATCGTCCCGTCTTTCCTCTGCCAGATCCAGTCTTTAGTCAAGGCCTGCTCGTTGTTCTCCGGACTGAAGCATTCAGTCCGTATGGTAGGTAACCCGGCTTCCAAAGGTATGACAGCTTCCATTCCAAATGCGAGTGAGAAGGGAGTTTGTCCGGTTGGTCTTCTTGGGGTGGTCCAGTAAGCCCACAGGACGTGGTACAACTGTTCAGCCCATTTGCCCTTCGCTGCCACTAATCTTTTCTTTATACCGTACTGGACGGTCTTGTTGGATGCCTCGGCTTGTCCGTTGCTCTGGGGGTAGCAGGGCGTGGAGTTGAAAAATCTGTTTTCGTATTCCGTACAAAAATCTGTGAACAGATTTTCTACGAATTGCGCTCCATTGTCCGACACGAAAGCATACGGGATACCGAACCTGGTTACAATATTCCTCCAGGCAAAACGCTTGACATCCGTTTCATCAATGGTTACGAGTGGTTCTGCTTCTATCCATTTTGTAAAATAATCTGTAGCCGTGATGAGGAACTTGAATCCTCCTTGTGCGGTGGGAAGTTTTCCCACAATATCGAGTCCCCACTGGGCAAAGGGCCATGGGCTGGTGAGAGGCTGCAGATCAACTGCCGGCTGATGGATGACCGGGGAAAATCTCTGACAACTATCGCATTTCTGGACCAAATCCCTTGCGTCCGAATGCATGGTCGGCCAGTAGTATCCTTGCGAAATTGCTCGATGGGCTAAGGATCTTCCTCCGGAGTGACATCCGCAGCTACCGGCGTGGATTTCGTTTAAGACGGTTGAAACCAGGCTCGGGTGAACACAGAACAGGTACGGTCCGGAAAACGATCGTTTTTACAACTTATGATCGGGTGAAATCCAATAGCGTCCAGCCTTGTGTTCAATCTGATGAGCAAGTCTTTTGTCTGCTGGGAGGGTATCATCTTTTAGGAAGGCCACGATCGGATCCATCCAGCTCGGACCCAAGTTAATGTTGAGGACCTCCCTACGTTCCCCCGGATCAATGCTGGGCTGTTGCAATATCCCTACGGTTACGGTACGGGGGTTCTCCGACTCATGGACTGAGGCTAATCCGGCCAATACGTCAGCGTGTGCATTATGTTCCCTGCCTATTTGGAGGAGGGTGAATTTGTTAAAATTCCCTGCCAGTTCCCTGGCCTGCTAAACGTATCGGCCCATTCTGTCGTCCCGAGCCTCGTACTCCCCGGTCATCTGATTGACCACAAGCTGCGAATCATTGTAAGCCTTGAGGTCTGTTATTCCCAAACCTAGTGCCATCCTTAGCCCTGCCAGCAAGGCTTCATATTCTGCTTCGTTATTGGATGCTGAAAAGTCCAGATGGATTGCGTGCTCATGAACTATTCTGTCCGGTGACTGAACCACAATTCCTGCTCCGGATCCCCTGCTGTTAGATGCCCCGTCGACATAAAGCTTCCATCCGGGATTGATACTGCTTCGGAAACTGCTTCGTGCCGGATAGGTGCATGGTCTGGTTCAGTAGGCCTTGGTGAGAATTCTGCCACAAAATCTGCGAGCACTTGTGCTTTGATGGCGGTCCGTGGTTGATACCGGATGGAAAAGTTGGCCAATTCCACAGCCCACTTTGAGATTCTGTTAGACAGGTCTGCTTTCTGGAGCACGACTTTTAAGGGATACTCTGTCAGAATGGTGATCGTGTGGGCTTGGAAATAAGGAGCCAATTTCCGTGAAGCCGAGACAAGCGCCAGGGCTAGTTTCTCCAAGGGTAGGTATCTGGTCTCAGCGTCAAGTAGAGTTTTGCTTGAGTAGTAGACCGGAAGATGGTTATGCCCTTCTTGCCATACCAAAACAGAGCTAACCGAATGTTGCGACACGGCCAAATAGAGAAACAGGTCCTCGTTTTTCTACGGGGAAGTTAGTAATGGTGTCTCGCTGAGGTACTGCTTCAGTTCCTCCAGGGCTTGTCCGGATTTCTCCGTCCACTGGAAATTTCTCCTGCTTGATTTTTTAATGAGGTCGAAGAATGGCCTGCACTTGTCGAAGGACCGACTAATGAATCGATTTAATGCTGCTGCCATCCCTGTCAACTTCTGGACTTCTTTTATTGTCCGGGGAGCCTGAAGATTCTGGATTGCTCGGATTTGATTTGGATCCGCCTCTATTCCTCTCCTGGTGACCAAATGTCCCAAGAATCTACCAGAGCCAACACCGAAGGCACATTTTTCCGCATTGAGTTTGAGCCGGTGTTCCCTTAGTACGTCAAAAATTTCCTGCAGGTTTTGTAGGTGGTCCCGAGCCATTTTACTTTTTACCACCATATCGTCTATATATGCTTCCACGGTCCGACCAATGTAAGACCGGAACATGGTACTGACCATCCTTTGATATGTTGCCCCGACATTTTTTAAACCGAAAGGCATCACCCGATAGCAATAAAGTCCCCGGGGTGATATAAACGTCGTTTTTTCCGAGTCGGGGGGGGGGTACATAGCAATCTGATGATACCCCCAGTAGGCGTCCATGAAGCTGAGTCGGTCATGCCCGGCTGTTGCGTCCACGAGTTGATCAATCTGTGGTAATGGGAAAGGGTCCTTTGGGCATGCATCATTAAGGTTTGTGTAGTCAACACAAACCCTAAATTTCCCATTCTTCTTTTTGACGACAACTGTATTAGCCAACCAGGTCGGATAATGCACTTCTCGGATTGCATTTGCTTCCAACAACTTGTCCACTTCTTCAATGACCGCTTCAGTATGTATTGCTGCAGACCGACAAGCCTTTTGTACGACGGGCCGGTATGCTGGGTCAACATTGAGTCGGTGGCAAATTAAATCCGGACTGACCCCTGGCATTTCATAGGGGGTCCATGCGAACACGTCAATATTGGCCCTTAACTTCTGAAGCATGTCGCTTTGATCCGGTTCCGGCATGGCCGACCCAATGAGGAAGAAGCGTTCACTCGCTTCTTCTACCGGAACACGGATTAACTCTTCAATTGACTTATCTGTGGCCTCCGTGCCAACATCTTCAAGCACCGGAGCGTCAGGTGCCTCTATCCAATGAACCCGTTCCAGAGTTGTTTTGCCTTTGATTGCTGCAATGTAACATCTCTTTGATGCTATCTGATCACCATAGATGTCCTCCTGTCCGTGAGGACCATTGAACCGGACTACTTGGAGGTATGTGGAGGCTATGGCTTCCATCTGGTGGAGCCAATCCCGGCCCAGTATTGCATTGTAGGGGCTCGGTACGTCGACCACGGTGAACTCGGTGCTAACCGTTTTGCTGCCTGCCGTAACAGACTGGTTCACCCGTCCCAAGGGCCATACCGGAGCCGCATTAAACCCTACCAATGGTACGTCGGATGGGGTGAGATCCTCCTGAGGCATTCCCAATTGTTTGAACAATGGGTAGTACATCACGTCTGCCGAGCTTCCCGGGTCAATTAAAATTCTCCGTACCAGAACTCTACCAAAACGGAGGCTTACCACCAAGGCATCGCTATGGGAGAGCTGAACCCTTTCCAAATCTTTTTCCGTGAAGGTAATTCGCCATTTCCCGGACGGATCTGCCCTCGGCTGCTTTGCTGATAAGCCTATATTCATCATATGTTTCCCGGATTGACTTTGCCTGATTTCCTCGCTCATTCTGCGCTCCGATGCTTCATCCATCGCTCCGTGAATAACGTTTGTGACCCGGACGACCCCGTCGTCATCATGGACTGGTGGAGGCGGTAGTCCGGCAGCAGTCTTTTCGTCATCGATGAATTCCCTAAGCCTCCCTGCTTGTACCTGCTCCTCCAGGAACGACTTCAACGCCCTGCATCTCGTGGTGAGATGCCCCCTGTCCCGGTGATAGGAACACCTCATGGAAGCATTCTTTCCCTATGACTGCCCCATAATTTTGGGAGGCAGCCTAAAGAAATCTTCCTTTTCAATATTCCGGAGGAGTTCGTATATAGGTATCTTAAATACCGTCTCGTTCGCCTGGAATTCTTCTGGCCGAGGCATCCTCCTTTCTTTGGATTTTATTTCATTCACCTGCCTTGGAGCATTATGTCCGGATCCTGGCTTAGGGTTAGGTGCTGACTCAGATTTCAGCTGTTCTGACCTCGCTTCCTCCAATCGGCAATGCTTCTCGATCCG
This sequence comes from Monotropa hypopitys, assembly GCA_002855965.1. Classification (NCBI taxonomy): domain Eukaryota; kingdom Viridiplantae; phylum Streptophyta; class Magnoliopsida; order Ericales; family Ericaceae; genus Monotropa; species Monotropa hypopitys. Next base: position 5,211 of record NMUG010013592.1, read on the forward strand.
GGACATCAAGTCGTCCATATCTGCCGGACTACAGAGGGTCAGATCTTCGAACAGCCTGCTCCGGGGATCCAATCCCATTTTGAAGGAGAGAACTGTGGTTTTCGGAGAACATCCTTCTATTTAGTTATACACTTCCCAATACCGAGCTGCGTACTTCCGGAGAGATTCCCCCTTGCCCATACGGAGTGCGAGTAACACATCCACTTCTTTCTTCTGCTTGTAACGAACTGGTCCAGGAAGGCCTGGGACAATTCCCGGAACGAGCCAATTGATTGCTCTGGGAGTTTATCGAACCAAATGAGCCCGAGATCCCCCAGGCTGGAAGGGAAGACCTTGCAGAGGAGCTCATCCTCCGTGATATGCAGTGACATCATTTGGCGAAAGTGTACCAGGTGCATATATGCATCGGATGTAGGCTCATATTTTTTAAACTTAGGGGCAGAGAAGCCCCTCGGTGCTCTGTATGCGTCGATTGCCGGGCAGAAAGGTGAGCATATCAATTGTGCATGGACCTGGTCGGCCCGGCTCACATTGCTACGGTCGTTTCCGCGCTTGGCATCCAGTTTATCCCGGAGATCCCCGGACTGGACACCCTTGTCCCTTGCATGGGACCTGGAATTGACCGAAGCCTGCCGCTTTGTGGTCCGGTTATCAACTTTCCCTTTGCGTTTTCTTTCCTGTCTAGCCATCTGACTTTCGTGCATGGCCGTCCCACTGCTCGTCCAATCTGGCTCCCAATTTCCCGTGGAGCATTCCATCGATCTGGACTGATCTCCGAGGCGAAGCAAGGCAAAAGTCCGTGGGGTCCGGTCACGATCCGGATCAACCGGACCCTTCCCTTTTCTTCTCCTCTCATGCTCCGAATGATCAGCACGAATGGCTGTCCTCCGGGGTTCCGGATGATGTCGCCTATAATCCCTTCTTCTATCGAGGGAATGTGACCTTCTTCTGCCACGGTCTTCTTCCGTACGATTTGTCGTCCGGGACTCCTTCGCTCGGAGCTCTTCCTTCAGGCGGAGCACATCTTCCTGGATTGCAAGTATGATTTCATCCTTTTTGTTGATGCGGTTTTCTAAGGTCCGGATATAGGCTCGGGAACCCTGATATTTTTGAGGTCGAGTAGGAGCTGTGCCGTTGGCCAGGTTATTCTCTGCAACCGCGGCGGGGGTTCCATCGATTGGCAAGAGGACAAAATCCTCAGGCGGGGAGTCATTAGACCCGTTGCGTCCGGATGTCGTGGGTGGAGCCATCAGTAGTCGAATGTGATGAATCAAGGATGTGTTCGCTGTTCTTCCCCAGCGGAGTCGCCAATTGTGGGTTCCTATATCCAAGATCCGAATTGCTAATCCAAGATCCGAGCCCAATCGACTGCCAGGTGGCTCTTGCGATCACAGAAAAAGTGTTAGAACTGCCCGACGCCGGATGCCGGAAAGGCTCTCCGATGCCTAAGTCAGATGAGTGCTTGAGAGCGATTTTTTAGAGATAGTAGCTACTGGAAATCAAAGTGAGTAACCCCTTACCCGTTCTGTAACGCATGATATTTATAAGCTGCTCTCATCGCCTTTAGTCCGGCGCGATTTGCGGTAACCGTCCCGGATATTCCGCCACAATATCCGGGATTTATCCAGATTTCCTTATTGGGTTATCCAAACAACGGTAGTCCGGTAAGAGCATTGATCCGGTAAACCCTGGCAATGCATGAATCGCCCGAACGTGCCGTGCCATGCTCTTGCTAGCTATGATCCGGATAGATATTTGCCTCCGGCAGAGTTGCTGGGTCGGGATGACCCTGTCATGTCCTGACCGAAAAGGCCCGGTGTGCGGGTTAGTCAGCCGGGCTAACCCGCGACACTCCTTCCGGCATAGTGCTGGGCCAACGGCCCTCCAGTTGGTCCGACCAACCCGTTCCAGCCCCAATGGGCCTGCCCCCAACGGGCTAGCTCCGATTACCCGGCCCATCGGCCCTTGTTTGGTTTGGTTACTACACTTTACATATACCGGCCAAAGTCATTTTTTCAAAAGATTTGAGCATCCCATGCTCTGAAAATAGCTACTACTATAGGTAGTAGTTAGTGCGCCCCGCGCACTAAAGTTTGGGGTACGTCCCACGCACCCGTTGGACTTACTCTGGTTGCCAACAATCACCACTCGTCCCGCGACGACCAATTTAATGATCCGGCGGAACCGGCAACGTTACTAAAAACAGAAAATACAGAACAGAAAATAGAACAGACAGATAACCAGAGACACAGATATTCTAAATGATAATGCATAACTGAATTTAATTTAAAACTGTAGAAATCCCAAAGTACTGACAACCAGAAAATAAAACTGCAACTCAGCAAACACGCTGACCAAGTCTAACAGAAACGGAAATAACCAACTATGTAAACGAACAGACTCTGTTACTAACATCAAACCAAAGTACTAACAACTGAAGTAAACAGAACAACTGAGAACAGACTGCGCAGCTACCCAAAACTCCTCCTGCTAACTCTGAAGTAGTGGAGCAGACTGCTCAGCTAACAAATCTGCACTTCGACCAATGCCCATACATATACAAAGTGCAGGAATGCATTAGCTTACTGAAAGTACCGTGTCAAATAAAAATAAACTGAAACAACAGATGCAGATATTAAAAGCTGAAAACTATCTATCACATGCTGATATAACAGAAAGCAGAACAGAACCAGTAACTAAGCAGAAAACAGAAATAGAACTAGAATTAGAAAAGTACTGGGTAGCGTGTGAATCCTAGCGTACGTTTCTACAGACTTTTACACATGTATATGTTTCACTGGTTACGTTAGAATATCAGACTTATCACACAGAACAGACGGGCAAGGGATCCACTTGCAGAATGACATTAATATGTCCAGAAACACGTTCCACCGGCCATTTAGGCGTAAAGAAACCGGACCACCAGCCAAAGTGGCGTAAAGATCCCACAGAATATCGGACCACCAGCCAGTGTGGCGTAAAGATCCCGCAGACTTAACAGATTAACAGAATTATCAATTTTACCAGAGTTTCCAGAAACACAGAAAGTGGCTTGTAAAATCCTAGCAAGATACTAGGTGTTCACGTACAACTAAACAGATACAATATTAACGAAAAACTACCAACAGAAACAATAAAAAGTACACAGAACTTAAAATAAACTAGCACACTCACATATAACTTTTAGGCAGGTTTCTTTGACGAGGATGGATTGGACCACCTCGAATTCTCCCCTGAAACAAAGATAACAAATCAGATTCTCAACATCACAAATATCTCAATAATGATAACCAAGGATAAAATTTAAACAATTCTGACTATTTTACAGAATTTACAGAATTTTAGATTAATATAATCTTCCAAACATAATCCTAATCAAAACATAACTTTTTATCAAAATTTACACAAGCTGGTAGCAAGACGGTATGCAAGCGGCATACCGCCCGGTATGCCGGCCGGCATGCCGGTTATTAACAAAATACAGAATTAATTAGAATTTTACTAGATTTTCCAGAGACGATTTCACTAACCAAAATAGGTCAATTTTAGAAACTTACAACATGAAACTTTCTTAAAACACGTTAAACTATAAAACTTTAAAATTCCAGAACAAAATATCATGATTTGAGATTTTGGCATATTTTCCAACAACGATTTCAAATCCTTAACGATGTTATTTTTAAAACCTTTACACATGAAAAATATTCTATTAGATGTGATCTACGAGGTTCATAAGACAATAGACCGAGAATTCGTGATTTGGGGGCAAAATAGTCCACCGGTACGCAGCCGGTATGCAACCGGCATACCGCCCGGTATACCGGTCTGTACATTAGAAGGCAGAAACGAAAAACTGCTTAATCACAAGTTCGTTTTTCTTAATTAAACTCCCCAAAACTTCGATTCAAAGGCTTCTAATCAGAGAAAATCAAAGCATGTAAGATGTAGTACACATCCATATGTTTATCATATTTTGATCCCATGATTAAACAATCACTTTTAATCACTCAAAAAGAGTTTTCAATAAAAATCACTAATCACAGTGCTAATCGAGATTAGTACGAAAATCTAGATCTAGGTCAGATTAAACACGAATTTAAAATTCTAAAAGAACAAAATCTATCTTGATGATGTTGTGAACAACTTGTGTGAAGGATTCTTCTTCTAAAACCTTAATTTAAGGGTTGATTTGTGGCAATCTCGCAAACCCTCTCTCTAATCCCCTTCTAAGCCTCTCTATAGATCCCAACAAGTGTTTGTAAAACCTAATAAGGCTAAAGCACACTTATATATGGCCCTAATCAGGTCTTGAGCTATTTTTACTTAAATGCCCTTTTATTTAACTCCCAATTACCCTTTTTTGCCACCCCATTATTTACTAATACACTTGTATAAGTTTTAATGATTAAAAATCACATTTAATCTAAAAATATCCCCCCCCCCAAAAAAAAAAATACAACTCACAATTTATTATATATTTTTTTGAATCTCTTAAAATATTTTTCGAATATATTTTTAATAAATAAAAATATAATTTCTCCGGGACGGGTGTTACAACTCTCCCTTACTTAAAAAGATTTCGTCCTCGAAATCGAGGTCACTCTCATGCATAAGCGCACACACATCCTCGCATCCATATTTCGCAAGTTATTTTTAACAATCTAACACGGTATTGTAGACGAAATAAATTTTTCAGATACCTGACGTGTCCTCATTTGTAGCCGGCTGCTGAATCAATTGGAACACTCTTCCAACCCGATTCTCATCCCGCGTTGCCGCCTTCACTGCAACTGATGCTTCCCCTTTTTGACACTGTGATTTTATGAGGCCGTACTCGCCGCAACCGAAGCATCTCACTAATCCC
>NMUG010013593.1:0-10072 GCA_002855965.1 Monotropa hypopitys
CCTCAAGGGAAAGTAATGTAATTTACCACATCAAAAAATTGGATTTGGATCAACATTGGAAAATTCAATATACAACCCATTATTTTTTAAATACAACTTACTTAACAAAACATAATTTTAAGACCAAAATGTCCTTTGTAGAAAAAGACTTGTATTCCCTTTAGTTTCTAAATGCAACCCACCTAAAAAATTTTAAACTTGAAATTTCTAAATACAACCAACTAAATACAACCCATTAACCCTAACTACTCCAGACGACACTCTCTTCTCCTTCCTCAACTCCAGCTGAGCAATTGATTTTCATTTCAATGGCCAACTTTGATGATTTTTTAATTAGATTACTTGTTTGTTGAACAAGAGTACGTGTTGTCGAACACCACCAACCACAGAAATGATGTTCAGATCGAGGTTCTATCGACGCACTAGAAAATGATTGAAGAGGTAAAAATTATAATTTGTGAAATTCTCCGGTTTCTCACAGCCGAAAGTTTTTGATATTTTTAGTAGTTTGAATTTGAAACTATTCCTTTACCTCGACAGTTAAGTTCCGAAAGTGTCGTAACACTTCGGACAACAATTACCGAATAAAATGCATAATTTTAGAATTGAATATCCGAAGAGATCTAAATGAGAATTAGAGACTTTATTTTTTTATGTTTCGGTTCAAAATTTGTCTTCCGATAAAACATGAAATAGTTCGGTAGTTAAAATCCGAACACTTTGAACAATTTCGGATGCTAACTTCTGAAAATTATTTTACTTTTCGGCACTGAATATTCGAAGTAGGTCTGAAACTTTGATTTTCATGCCGTAATTTAATACGCATAGCACATTAATAATGGTAATCTAATTTGTCACATGTAAGTTTATATAAAATCCTTTAATCCTAATCCTTTAATCGTTTATACGAGTAATTAATATGCTACATAGTAATTTGTCACAATGTAGTAATTTGTCACTTGTAATTTAGTACGAGATCCTTTAATCATTTATATAAAATCACATGTAAGTTTATGTTTGCTCCTCCATTGTAGTACTTTAATTTGTCACTTACAATTCAACTTTAACCTACTAATTGTGGTGAATGAAATTTAACTGTGCATATATTTGCTGTATAAATGCAGAATAAAAATTTTCTTTAACTAAATACCTCAAATAATTTCCATAAGTGGCAAGCGAGATAAACGCAACTTACTAACACAAGACTACATCAACACAAGTATCACATACCTAAAAGTCTAAACAACAAGAAAAGATACCATACCACTACAAGAGTCTCTAACAAGTGTCATTTAATTAAGTAACAACATTAACCTATAAGACAAGAAATAATAAAAGTTACTAAGAGACCATCCACTACCAAAATGTAAGCCACTAGCAATGCTACTTCATCCAAGCACCATCTATCCCTCTAGCCTCGTAGTGAACTGCTATTTCTGCTACCTGATTTTTAAGTCAATAATAAGGAAACCAGAGTGTGAACATATGAATTGCAATTTCTAGATGAAAGGCAAGTAAAAACACAATTTTACTTTATAAATAATAATGTTTCCAAAAAGGGAAGATGCAATGCCATGCAAGTGAATTCAGAACTACTCTCAACTCCCACTTTTCAAATGTCTTTCATATATAAATATAATTAGACCGCAATCCCATTTTCAACATAGTGGACATCTCATACCCATTCTTTTCAAAATAGCTATTACTATATGCAATAGTTCGTGCACCCCGTACAATATAAGATGGAATCGCAACCATATTTTCCACATATGATTGGACGGTAGCCCAGTTTCAACATGTAATTAGACCACAACCTCAATTTCAACATGTAAGGGGCGTATCCCGGTACCATATAGGTACAAACTGTCACACCACATTCCTAATAACTATAAAACCAGCTATTCAGAGATGACAAGTGACGACACCATCAACTAAACACAACCCACTATATGACAACTGAAATAAACTTCACATATCTGATTATAAATCTCAGATGATACAAACTCAAAATAAATAAAAACTCTGGACAACATATCCGATACAACTCATCCACAATACTATCCTGAACAACTACCGTGGTAACCGAACCAAATGTGGCCACTGGGCCGGATATTGGAGCTGGCCCGTTGGGGGCAGGCCCATTGGGGCTGGAACTGGTTGGCTAGACCAATCGAAGGGCCGTTGGCCCAGCATTTGCACCAGGAGAAGTGTCACGGTTGGCCCGACTGGTAAACCGTACACCGTACCTTTTGGTCAGGACACGACAGGGCCACCCGCCCCAGCAGTACTATGTGCGACAGGTATTTATCTGGACTGCTGTCCATTTGGACATGGCACGGTATGACCGGATCATCCGTTGTTTGCCAGGGTCTTACCGGATCAACTTCAATTCAGATAACCCAATATGGAAACCTTAGCAAATCCCGGATATTGCGGCGGAATATCCAGGACGGTTACCGCAAATTAAGCCGGATTGGAAGCTTTGCGGACAGCCTATAAATGTAGGCATTGCAGAATGGGTAAGGGGTTAATCACTCTGATTTCTGAGCTATTACTCTGCAAAATTATTCTCTCAAGCACTCATCTGACTTAGGCATCGGAGAGCCTTTCCGGCATTCGCCGCCGGGCAGTACTAACTCTTTATTTGATTGCAGGAGCCATCAAGTAGCCATTCAGACTTGGATCTTGGATAAGCAACTCGGGTCTCGGGTCCAGAATGGACAGAAAAGGGCCTTTGCCCCGGCCAAATCTTGGCAGTACTTTTATATATTCTGATTGGATAGCAAAGGGCTTTCCCCCGACCAAATTTTGGCAATCTTTAAACGGCCCGTCTTAACAACACGGGGTTCGGACCCGATAAACCTATGATAAAACCTACTCATTCATCTGGGTGACAATTCGGAAGGATTTGAACATCTCGGAGAAAATTACTCCGCCCATGTTCAAATGGGGGCACATATACCGGGGCAGAGCACATTTTGTGTAGGAAATACATGAGGAAGGCAAGCAACCATTTTCATCTCCACCAAAAAACTTACAAAATCAAAAAACTTACAAAAGCCAGTCACCCAGTTCTTATACATAAAACAAAAGACAGGATTTAAAAAAAAAAGGGGTCAGAAAACACTTGGCATCTAAGGCGCACTGCACCGGCTATAATATTAACCTTCAGCAGGAGGATCTGCCACCACGGTAGTCGAAGTCACTAGAGCAAAAGGCGCACGGAGCTGAGAATCTTCCAGAACAAGCGCAACATCCAGTCCTTGCAGGTAGCCCTTCCGGATGGCCATCTCAACCTGCTTCTGATATTCGTCCCCTGCATGCGCAAACCCAACATCATAACCCGTAGCATCTGCGTCCTCCAGCTCCCCTTTATGCCTCTCCGCATCGTCAGCCCGGGCCTTCTTCTCCGCCTCAAGAGCCTCCAGGGCATCCGCATGGGCCTTCTTCTCGGCCTCTAGTGCCTTCCCCGCCTCACTCCTGGCCCGCTTAGCATCTCTCAGCTTTTCCTGGAGCACGATCTTCTCAGCCAGCCCGGTTTTTACCGCCTCCTCAGCTTGGTTCCGGAGCCCTATCTCTTTTGACAGGACAGCCTCCCGGGACACTGATTTTGACCAAGCCATGTAAGTGCTTTGGATCCCCTGCAAAATCCGAGGCAAATAAGTTAAGGTGATTTCATGTAAGAATTATGTCAAATAGAAATTGTACCTGGAACATCGCCATCAGTCCGGCTGAAAAGAGCTCGTCCTCAGTCTTGGGAAGATGCTCTTCATCTCGGGAAGCATTACGGGCCGGACCAAGGCAGGGGCTACTCCCGGGGTAACAACCGAATCAAGATTGGTAACGATCCGATAGTTAAAGTTGAAGGTCGAGTGCCGCAGTGGAGGGGCTGAGGAGCTATCCTCCCCCAACAATTGCTCCAGGACTTCATCAAATTGGTCATGGGTGACCGTCTCAAACTCTAGCCTTTTCGCTTACTGGCAGACGCCAGGCCGGAGGCATCCGGAGGAACATTAGGAGCATGTGAGGATGGCTCGGCAGCATGAGGGGACAGAGGTGAGTTCAGCACCACACTCGGAGGAGGAAGGACGGGTAGCTCGAGGAGGTTCCGAGCTTGGTTCGCCCTTCTCTTAACCATCAGGGGAGTCTCAGGGGTTTCGGATTCTGTCTCTTCCGAACTATCCAAGTCCACTACAGTCCGGGAGGTTATCCAGACGGCAGGAGAAGCAGGCGGAGAGGGAATTACTTGAGCCGGGGAACGGGCCCTGGGCTGCCTGATCTTGATATAAGAGTGGTACGTGGGTCGATACCCCAACAAAGTAGGAACATCCCAGGTGGAGAGGGGAAGCTCGAATAGTCTTTGGATCCGGTCTTCAGCCGCCTGATTCTTGAACCGGTTTACCGTTTGGGCAACTGCAAAAAAGCACCACGGTTACAAAGATCAAAGGGAGAAGCTTAAGGGAAGGAAGAATCGAAGATTACCTAGAGTCCCGACTTGCCAGGGGACAGGGTCCCTATCATTGTTAAAATCCCCCGGACCACTACAAACTCATTGGCCCAGGGGTCAGAATCCGGGAGACGGTTAACCACCGACCCATAGCCCTTCCGGGTTACCGGGAAATAACGTTGAGAAGCTCTATTTTGATTGATGGAGTAAAGCCCAAAAAATCGGCCACATTGATGTTAAGGTTGAACTGACGGTTCAGTTCAACAAGGGAAAGCACGATTCAGTAAAAGTTTACCGTGAACTGTACAGTGGTCAGTCCGAGGGTATTTAAAATTTTTGCAACAAGCCCAGTCAGTGGAAACCTTAAACCCACCTCAATTATGGCCATCAAGGGAACAATGATTTGTCCCTTACGATGCCTGATATCTGGAGCACCTTGGGCGTTCAGGCCTACCAGCTCAACGTGGACGTTATCCGGGATGTCGTATATCCTCCGGAATTGTACTAGGTTCTGGCTATTTGCAAAATAAGCAACGAAGGGGCTGAGTCCATCCGGATCCACAACGGCCACGTTTGCTTCGGCAGCACCACCCCGGTTCCCCGATATAATACCTGACCAGAAAAAAGAAAAGAAAAGGTGTCGGATCAATTGGCCCAGGAAAAGGGAACCGCCAGGCGTACTTTAGCAATGCTACAGTGTCATGGGCAGTGCTACCGTGCGCGGAAATTCGCAGGGGAGAGGAAATGGGACTGAATGCGTCCCAAACTCAGAAAAAGAAGAGAGGAAGATGAGAGAATGGTCGTAACCTGATGTTTGAAGGAATCCCACGCCCTGGATCTGCTCAAATCGCCCGATCAAATGCTGGATTGTAGTGGCAGAGGCTCTGGATAGTGAAAGTGAAAGAAGGAGGGGATTTCTTCACTTATATAGGCGGGAGGAATGGCGGTTCGCATTCAAAATGGACGGGCACATTTTTCGAGACAAGGGCCACCAGAAGATAACACGTGGCAAGAAGGTTCCAGAAGCATTTACATAGCCGTTGGATTGACAAGTGCTAACGGTTCGGACAATCCGGACTGGTCCCGAGACGGATAACTCGGACACGGCCCTAGTGGCAGGACGCTCCCGGACCATTTGGTCAGCAAAGGTCGAAAGACGGACTGGTTTGGTTACTACCAGGGTTGCAGACTCAATACTTACAGTCCGGATGGATCGAAAGTATTGAGGGGCTATTGTGGTAACCGAACCAACACTGGGCCGGATATTGGAGCTGGCCCGTTGGGGGAATGCCCATTGGGACTGGAACTGGTTGGCCGGACCAATCGAAGGGCCGTTGGCCCAGCATTTGCACTGGGAGAAGTGTCACAGTTGGCCCGTCTGGTAAACCGTACACCGGACCTTTTGGTCAGGACACGACAGGGCCACCCGCCCCAGCAGTACTCCGTGCGGCAGGTATTTATCCGGACTGCTGTCTGTTTGGACATGGCACGGTATGACCGGATCATCTGTTGTTTGCCAGGGTCCTACCGGATCAACTTCAATTCAGATAACCCAATATGGAAACCTTGGCAAATCCCGGATATTGCGGCGGAATATCCGGGACGGTTATCACAAATTAAACCGGATTGGAAGCTTTGCGGGCAGCCTATAAACGTAGGCATTGCAGAATGGGTAAAGGGTTAATCACTATGATTTCTGAGCTATTATTCTGCAAAATTATTCTCTCAAGCACTCATCTGACTTAGGCATCAGAGAGCTTTTCCGGCATCCGCCGCCGGGCAGTACTAACTCTTTCTTTAATTGCATGAGCCATCAATTAGCCATTCAGACTTGGATCTTGGATAAGCAACTCGGGTCTCGGGTCCAGGAACCCACAACTACTACAACACAACTCAATAAACTAAAGCAGACTCGAAGTGAGAGCTAAATATCTTCTCAAATATAATAAAGAGATAAAAGACTCTCCCTACTACTAACAACACTCACAATCACCACGACACAAATAGTTAGACTGGACTGAACTGTGGACTCTAGCTCGAACACCTAAAACGAAAGGCACAAGTATGCATCAGCGACGACAACTGGTGAATACTATAGTATTGCATAATAAAGAGGAGTAAAATATATCTAAGGATCATTATTTCAAACACATATCTTCCTTTTATTTCAAAACCCTTCTTTAATAAAGAAAAACCCTTTACTTTAAAACATTCAACATTTCTCTTTCTATATCCTTTTTCTTCTCCCAAAACTCTTTTCTTTCAACGCACGCCAAAAATCCCATTATCCCATATTGAATTACCAATTCCCATTGTCATGTTTATTTAGAAACTCTTTCCAATGATCTATCTCAATCAATCTATCTCATCTTATCAAAAATCCATAACTAATCATCTCATCTCATTAACTATAATAGCCAAGGGTCATTCAATTCCGTTGACCAACATTATGACAGATCTGTAACCTCGTGATCATTCTCGATAAGTTTAGGAGATATGAACCAAGGGCTGCTCGTAATATCGTCCTAGTGATAGAGAACAACAATCGCTCCTACATTTGCCTTGGAGCTAGACACAACGTACCTAAATTTACCTTGGGACTAGGCAACACCCCTATATTAGCCTTGGGGCTAGGCTACAAGGCTATAACAGCATGATATGAATCTTTAAACATTCTTTCCTTCTCTTTGAAAATATTTCCATAAATCAAAACCATCTCTGTTGTCCCTTATTATTTTGATGATGATTTTAAATGAAATATTATATGCACTCAATTTAATTTATAAATGATTGAATGATTGTTATTAATCTATGTGATGATTCTAATTGTTAATTATTCAAATTGAATAATTCATATCACAAATTACTTCAAAGAAAGAACAAATTGATAATTTAAATTTGTTGGGGGGTAAGCCTTTTCTGCGGTGGATCGGAGCTGCGAGCGACGGAGATGGCTGTGGAAGGGTGGCCGGACCTAGCTGCACAAGGAACAAACGGTTAGGCTACCGGCGTCGTCGCCGGTGGACCCTCCGATGGCAAAGTCAGCAAGTGTTTCTAGAGAGAGAAACCAAATTAACAGAGTATTGGCTAGGGAGAGAGTCTGTGTACCATGCATTGAATGCCAAGCTTTATATAGGGCATCGGAGAGTGCTGAGGACGAGCTTCGGCGTGGGTGAGCCGCCCATATCCGTCATGGGGCAGTGTGGCTGTCCCCTGGGCGTGCTGGCAGGTGGCCGACCAGACAGCTTCCGATAGTGTCAGGCGGCGCCGCCTGACATCCTTGGGCGGCAGAAAAGCTGGAAAAGGCTGTCTGGCGTGCAGCGGGAATCACGGAAAGGCTGATTCTTTGTCAGGCGTGTGTCTGCCATGTGCGCAATATCCGGGATGCTATCTCTGAGGGAATATTCGCTGTGAACAATGCATTTTGTCCTGTTGGCCGAAGCTAGCTGCTTCGGCATTGCTTCCTGTATGCCGGGCCGTTCCGGGCTGCGGGGCTTCTGCACAGAAGTATGACCAAGAGATCCCTCTCGTCGGCTCATGAACTGTTCGGTCGCATGACCTTGGATGCTAAGTTCGTCGGCCAGACTCCTCCTCTGGGCTTTGAGTCTCCGGACCGGAGAGAGCCCCAGAGAGGCCCCTTATGTCGGCTAAGATCTGATTGTGCCATGTCGGCTGGTCTGAGCTGAGGAAACCTCCTTGTCGGTAATGCTTTACTCGGTCACGTGACCTCGGTTGCGGGCCTCTTCGGCTAGGCATCTCCTCCGGGCTTTGAGTCACCGGGCCGGTGAGAGCCCCAGAGAGATCCTTTCTTCGGCTAAGAGTTGCTCGGTTGCCTGCTGGCTGGCCTGTGCTGCGGTCCTCCGGGAGGAGGTCGTGGCTCCGGCCTCCTGAATATTCGGCGCCCCTACAATAGCCCCTCAACCCTTTTGGCATGGCATTTTGGCCGAAGGGGGTTGACCCAGTGCCGATAGGTTGTGAGGGTGCCGAAGATAAGAAGCGCCGGACCACTGATCTGACTTGAGATTTGTCCTGACAGCATTTGGAGAGATGGCGCGTCTGTCGTGACGTCACGCGGACAGGTGTCGCATCCTCGGTTGCCGCGTGCTTGATGTGGCGGTTGGGCAGAGCTACGTGTCACACGGCGGATGGCTGGTGCTGCGGCTGATGGGACAGCGCGCTGATGCGTTGTCTGGCATGCAGCACCGACACAATTTCCGAGACGGCGCAATCATTGCATGCGCGGGGTGGCCCGCTGGGCCAGGTCGGCCGGTGATCCGGGTGTGGGCTCCTGCCCTCGTCCTATAAATACAGGACTTAGGGTTTCTGAATTCGCTCCATGTTCCTCTACTCTTTCTCTTCCCAGGCGATTTCCGGCGACCGTGCGCGACCTCTCCGGCGAACTTCTTTTCATACTTCCGTCGACTTTTTAAATGTTTTTGATAGCTTCCTCGGCAATGCCACCGATTTTGCTCCCTGTCCGTTTTATAGATGAACGGCAACTGAGAGCTGCTCCGGTGATTTAGCGCCGGGGAGCTGTAAGCTTCTTCGGCAATACCACCGAGGAGCTGCGTGCACGTTTTATAGATGAACGACAACTGAGAGCTGCTCCGGTGATTTAGCGCCGGAGAGCTGTAAGCTTCCTCGGCAATACCACCGAGGAGCTGCTTGCACGTTTTATAGATGAACGGCAACTGAGAGCTTCTCCGGTGATTTAGCGCCGAAGAGCTGTAAGCTTCCTCGGCAATACCACCGAGGAGCTGCGTGCACGTTTTATAGATGAACGGCAACTGAGAGCTACTCCGGTGATTTAGCACCGAAGAGCTGTAAGCTTCCTCGGCAATACCACCGAGGAGCTGCGTGCACGTTTTATAGATGAACGGTAACTGAGAGTTGCTCCAGTGATTTAGCGCCGAAGCAGGAGATGACATACTGCGCAAAGATTTGAGAAGCAGATCTCCATTGATTTGAGGGCCCTTGGCCAGCATTACATAAGTCAGTGGTAATACAACCGAAGGTTCGTAGCGTTCCACGGTCTTGGGATTGGAGTGTCGTCCAAATTCTCAAGTCGGTAAGCCCCTGTCCCTGCAAGCCCGGTTACTCTGTACGGCCCTTCCCAGTTGGGACCGAGCTTCCCATCGGAACTCTTCTTCTTGTTCCCCACTACCTTTCTGAGGACAAGGTCATCGATTTTGAATGCCCTGGGCCGGACCGTTCTGGCGAAATTTCTGCCCTGTGGAGCGCCGTGGAGTCGTTCGGTAGGCCCAAAGAACGCTGGGGAGTTCTTCGGCCCATCTTCCTTTAGCAGCTTGCAGTCTTCGTTTAATACCACTGCCGATGGTCTTGTTTGATGCTTCGGCCTGGCCATTGCCTTGCGGGTAGTGAGGAGTTGAGTTGTAGAACCTGATTCTGTGCTCGGCACAAAAACTGGTGAAGAGGTCCCCCACAAATTGAGTTCCATTGTCAGAGATGAAGGCATATGGGATGCCGAAGCGAGAGACAATGTTTTTCCAAGTGAATCTTTTCACGTCTTTATCTTCTATGGTGACGAGCGGCTCGGCTTCTACCCACTTGGAGAAATAGTCGGTGGCCGTGATCAGAAACTTGAAACCTCCCGGCGCCGTAGGG